>JAAWVA010000037.1:3186526-3224074 GCA_015227895.2 Colaptes auratus
TCCTTAGGGGTCTCTCCCACCCCTGTGGCTGGATGGTGACTTTGGTGTCACCCTGACCCAGTTGGGTTTCAAACCAGCCCCAGGACCTCTCCACACTGCACTCCAGCAGGGGATGGACCTGGTCTTGCCCTAGGGAGCTGCTCACAGCTGGCACAGATCCAGAGGATCCCTGAGGAAGCAGCCAAAGAGCTTCCTCCCTCCATCTCTCCTCTCACTGCATTCCTGACCCTTGGCAGAGGTTGGGGGAGCTGGGCTGTACAGCCTGGAGGAGAGAAGGCTCCAGGGGGACTTAGAGCAGCCTGCCAGCAGCTGAAGGGATCCTGCAGAAGGCTGCAGAGGAACTGTTCCTGAGGGGACAGGACAAAGGGAAATGGTTTGGAAGCTGAGGCAGAGCAGGGTTGGAGTGGAGCTGAGGGAGAAGTTCTACACTACAAGGGTGGTGAGACTCTGGCACAGGCTGCCCAGGGAAGCTGTGGACCTCCTCCTGGAAGAGTTCAAGGCCAGGCTGGATGAGGCCTTAAGCAACCTGGCTGGTGGGAGGTGGAGCTGGATGAGCTTTGAGGTCCCTCCCAACCCAACCCATTGGTGTGACCCTACAGACATCAAGAGCTGGGGGGTTAAGAGAGGACTCTTTGGAACCTTTTGGGGAGCTCCCCTCCAGCCTGGGCAGCTGTGGACAGCTCCATAACCTCTGTGCCCCACAACCCAGATGGTTGTCTAGGGCCCACCTGCCACTGAATACCCAGGCAGAGATCTGTGGGCTGGGCCTGGTTTCAGGTTAGACCAAAGACCTAAATACAAGGAGAGGTGGAGAATGGTGGACCAGCCTGCCCACCTGGCACCAAGAGAAGCCCTCCCATGGCCCAGGAGCTGCTGTGACTACCTGTCAGGCATGAGCTGGAGAGAGAGAAGCCAGCCCCAGGGGTCCCCCTGCACCCTATTTTGTCACCATGTCAGGTGGTTCCCCAAGCCAGAGCCAGCCTCCTGCACTGGTCCTGGGCTGTCTGGAGGGCAAAGAAGGCTTCCTCCTGCTCCCCAGTCCAAGCAATCACTGCACGAGGTTCTGTGGCCCTCAGAGGGAGCATCCTGGGGGAGTTTATCCCTCAGGAGCAAACTGTCACCACTGCCACCACCTCCCCTGTGACAGAGCAGCAGGATATGGGAAGAACCCCCTCCAAAAGCTTCTTATTGCTTATCCTCAGGAGTCTGACCTGAGCCAGGGCAGAGGGGAGATCCTCCAGATCCACCCCAGGATCAACCCTGGGACATCTCACACAGCCCTCCCCACCCCATCCCACATCTCCCTCAGGGAACCTGGCCCAGCCCTGCAGCACACAGGGTAGCTCCTCCCCTACCCTAAATCTGCCTGTGGAGGTTCTGCCCTCCCCCCCAGCACCCACCTGGACCTCTGGAAGAAGTTGAAGGTGGACACATCATAGGCAGCTTTCAGTAAATGCACTTTGGGGTCACCCTTGTAAAGGACACTTAGGCTGTAGAGCCTCATGGTGGTGGCTCCCACTGTCCAGGGTGGGGGAAGGAGGCACAGAGGGGAGAGGGTTAGACAGGGGCCAGGCACCTGGTGGCACCCTCCTGGGCAGCAGGGCCTCACTCAGACCCCCTTTCCCCACCCCAATTCAACGCCTTCCTCCAACCCCAACTGCCTGCCCCAGGCACCCTGCACTCACCCAACACCCCAGAAGCCCCTGGACCTCTGGCCTCCCCCAGTCCCCCCAGCCAGCCCAGCCCAGCCAGTGAGGCCCCCAGTATAACCCAGCCCCCGGCATAGCAGAGCTAACCCTAACTCCGACACGAGCCAGCCCCCAGTATAGCAGAGCTAACCCTAACTCTGACACGACCCAGCGCCCAGCACAGCCCTGCCCGGCCCCGTATAACCCAGCCCCCGGTATAGCAGGCTAACCCTAAACTCCGTATAACCCAGCCGCCAGTATAGCAGAGCTAACCCTAACTCTGACACGACCCAGCCCCCGGTATAGCAGAGCTAACCCTAACTCCGACACGAGCCAGCCCCCAGCACAGCCCTGCCCAGCCCCCAGTATAGCAGAGCTAACCCTAACTCCGACACGACCCAGCCCCCAGCACAGCCCTGCCCAGCCCCCAGTATAACTCAGCTCCCCCAGCCCAAGCCACCCCCTGCCTGCCGCCGCCGCCCCTAGCTGGCTCAGCCCAGACCGCCCTGGTCCAGCGCAGTCCCCACCCGTGCGGCCCAGCTCAACACCGCAACCTCGGCCCCGCCCCGCGGCTGAACCGGGCCCCTTCGGGTGCCCCCTGCCCTCCCCGCGGTACCGGCGGCTCCGGGACGGGCTGCAGCCGACGAGAGACGAAGCGGCGCAACCCGGAAGCAGAACTGCAGCCGCCGGAAGTGACGCAAGACGAGGGCAACTGCCACGAGCCTGGCCCGCTCTACGCACGCGCCGGCCCCCCCTCGCCCCCTCAGCCTCTTGACCAATGAACGCCCGACGCTCGCGCTCTCCGTCCGCCCTCGAGCTGGGCAACCAGTCAGCATCGCCCTAGTGTCATGGGGCGGGGCTTCCCCCAGAGAGCCTCCAGCAGGGGGCGCGCGAGCCCCTTCCCCTGTGCTCTGGGGGGCGGTGGCGCCCTCTGTTGCGGGGGAGGACTCCGTGGGCTCGCTCCATGGGGCGGGTCCCACCTGTGGGGGGCGGGTACCACCTGTGGGGGGCGGGTACCACCTGTGGGGGGCGGGTCCCCCTATGGGGCTGGTCTACCCCATGGCGTGGGACCCATCTGCAGAGTGAGGACCCCTCGCTGGGGCTGTTCTGCCCATGGATGGGACCCCTCTGTGAGCTGGGGACCCCTCTGTGAGCTGGGGACCCCTCTGTGTGGCTGTGCTGTCCACCACGGCGTGACAGCACATTGACAAGGTGCCCCCCAAGAGTTTCTGGCCCCCGAGAGTTTCATGGCTAAGACAGGGCTTCCCCAGCCCTCCCCTGCCCACTGGGTGGGCACAGGGTCATGAACCAGGTGGGGATGAGGCGCTGTGGGGTGACCCTGAGCCCTCCTAGGCCCTGCCGTGACAAGCCCTATGCCCTCCCCAGAGCTCCCCCATGGGGCTGCCAGCCCCCTCAATGCCCAGCCTGGCTTCCCAGGGACCATTCCTTCTCCCTCCCCAGGTCCCTGGCTGAGGGGATGCTGCCAAGGACCAGCACCGGGAGCTTTTGGGGTCCACCCGTGGCTGGGAGCATCCCACTGGGACTCCCCTGAGTCGCCGTTTCCCTCAATGCTCGTCTGACAGCACCGACGGGGGGGGCATGAGGCTATTGCTACATCCCTGTGCCCCTAAAACTGGTGTCCGTCCACCACGACACCTGGCACTGATGCCGGGGCATCGCTGGGTGCATTTCCCATCCTGGGGGACACGGAACACTTCCCTGTCACCCTCAGCCCTCGCCGGGCCGCCGTAACCTTTGTCATCGAGCCGCCGGCTCCTCCTGCTCTGGCGCGGTCTCCATGGGAGCCTGCCGGGTTGCTAAGCCGTCCGGTGGAGTGCTTGCCACAGCCGCCACTACCTCAAGCCGTTGGTATGACAACTGCGGCGGGGGGACACGGCTGGCCCGGGGCGTGGTGCTTCGCATGACGGGGCCAGCGGCCCCCGACGGGGAGGGGTCCCGGCCGAGCCTCGCCGCTGCACCAGGACTTCTCCACTGGCTGTAGAAACCCACCAGGGTGGGCTCTCCACCCCTCACCGCGAAAAAACCCGCCCTGAGTGCCCGGAGAAAGATTTCCCAGGGCAAGGAAGCGAAGGGGAAGATCGCGATCCACATCGCTCCGCCGTGCAGAGATGTGGGGAGAAAGCGCTGAGCCCCCCAGGGCACCGGGCCCCTCTCCCTGCCCCTGCGCTTGAGGGGTCAGGGGGGACATCAGGACCCCCCTACTCGGCAGGTGCTGGAGAAGGGGCGGGCGCCGGCGCCGTCGGATGAGATAAAGCGGCGAAAGTGGAGCAGCCGCCGGCGGAGCGAGGGACGGAGCAGCCCAGCGCCGGCCGCACGCCAGCCGGGACGGGGAGGGGGGCTCGCTCCCCACGCCAGGCACCGCCGCAGGGTGCCCGGGGGTTGAGGGGGGACAGCTCGGCCCGCAGCCCACCCTGCCTCGACAGCTGCCCCCATGCAGGATCACCGAGCCAGGATGGAGAGCGGCAGGAAGGAGAAGGTGAGGTCGCCGATGGGGCCATCAGGAGGAGGGGCGGGAGGCACGGGGGGGTGGCACAGGTCCTCGCCAGCCACCCCTGCCGTCCGTGGCTGGGCTCTGCGGGTGTTCACCGGGCAAGGTCCCCGCTGTGGACACAGGTGGCCGGGAGGGGAGGTCGCAGCTGAGGAGGACACGGGCTCTGCTGTGGGTTAGCCACAGCATCCCCAGGGGGTCCTCAGCCCAAAGGTCACCCCCAGCATGCTCCAGGGAGGGCACTCAGCCCCATAAGCTGTGGCTCTGCATTTTGGTGCGTGGGTCCCAGGCTGTGCCCTGTCCTCATACCACCGAGGACTGGAGACAGAGACAGGAGTGTCTGTGGGGCTGCTGCAGGGTGCCCCCACCAGAGGGGCATCACCCTTGGCATCTTTGATGCCAGCCCAGCGGCTGCTGGCCCTGGGATAAGATGGGCCCGACCCCTTCAGCGAGTCGGCACTGCTCTCACAGAGGCACCCAGGTAGAAGGCTGTGGACTGGCACGTCTGGGGGACACCCACAGGGCATGGCACCTGCCGGGGGCAGGAGCGTGTGGATGGCACCACCACCTGTGGCAGTCAGTTTCCAGCTGTGCCACGTCTGTAGGATCCCTCAAAGCGTTCGTGGGAAGCCAGGGGCCGGGTTTAGTGGTGTGAGAGGAGCCAGAGCCACCAAGGCAGATCCCAGCTCGTTGCTTCAGAAGCAAGAGAAGGGATGGGGCAAGGCTCTGCTGCCACCCTCCAGGTGCCAGCCACAAAGATGGGCGCCCTCTGGACATGGTAAACTTGGCGCTGCAGTGCCAAATGGTGCTGCAGGGCAGCTTCTGCAGCATGGACCCCAAGAGCCCTCAGCTGCCCACTCCAGCAAGGTCAGCAAATCCAGCCCCACGCTTCTCCTGGCAGGGCTTTTCTGGCCAGCCTGGGATGAAGGCCCCCAGAGCCATGGCATCCTCACCATGGTGCTGCCGTGGGCTGCTCCAGTGCCTTTCTGGGGTGACCAGAGGGGTCCCCTGGCCACAGCACCGCGCCCTGGGCTGCAGCTGTGAGCCTCAGGGGGTCGGTGCTGATGAACCCCTGGGATCTGGTGGCAGCACAGGCCAGGGAGGATGGCTGGAGAGGTTCCAGGGTGCCAGGATCCTCCCCAGCTGTGCGTGGTGGATGAGGTCTCCCGGGCTCAACGTCTCTGCGGGACAGGAGCCTTGGGGTGAGGAGATACCTGGGGTGGCATCCTGCTTGGGAAAGGGCTGGGAGCTGAGGGGCAGCTTTTGGGGCTCAATAATGATCAGGAGGCACAGTGGGGGTTTGGCTGAGCCAAGGCAGTGTCTGCTGTCCCAGTGCCAGGGTGCTCCAAATCACATCCCAGTGCTGGGATGCTCCAAACTAATCCCAGTGCCAGGCTGTTTGAAACTAACCCCAGAGCCAGGATGTTCCAAACCGTATCCCAGTGCCAGGATGATCCAAACCACATCCCAGTCCCAGGATGTTCCAGACTACATCCCAGTCCCAGGATGTTCCAGACTAATCCCAGTGCCAGGATATTCCAGACTAATCCCGAAGCCTTTCACGCCCTGGAACCAGTCGGGACGAGCCGCAGGCTGCAGGAAAACATTCATCTGCCAGAGAAAGTGCAAGCAGCAGCGCTTGAAGCTTGCCCACGTCCCGGTGACAAATGAGCCCTCTAATGCCACCGGCTGCACCTGGCCGAGCCCCGAGCGGCCGAGGCCGCTCCTCCCCCCAGCTCCATCGGGCGGCCGGGGGCTGCCTGCCCCACATTCACCCTGGTGCCCTGGTTAATGGAGGCTGTGCCGGCGCCGCAGCCGGGGCTCGCTGCGTTAGAGGGTAAACAGCTGCCAGGTGCTGCCCTGCCGCGGGCCCTGCGCCTCTCCCGGGCAGCGAGGAGAGGGAGCCCTGCCCGGCAAGTCTTCAGCCTGCCCTCAGCCTCTCTTCATGCCAGGTGGGAGGGGTAGAAAATGGTACCTGGGATTCCCAGCAGGATACAGGGACAAGGATGCTTCCGGTGGGGAGATACAGGGGTAGGAATGCTCCAGGGAGGATACAGGGACAGGGATGCTCCCAGAAGGATACAGGGATTGGGATGCTCCTGGCTCCCAGGGGACTGAGGATGCCGGCACCCTTGTCTCATGGACACAGAGGGCTCCTTGGTGGGAAGCACTGAGCTGCTAAATGATACTGCTGGAAGTGCTTCCTGCTGGGAAAGACGCTGGGATTCAGCAGATGGGATACCCCAGGACACTGGTCCAAGTCCCACTGGAATGGCACCGGCCACGATACAACCAGCCCCTGCTGGCTGCAGAGGGGCTGCGACCAGATGACCTTTGGAGGTCCTTTCCAACCCCGACCGCTCTGTGGCGATGGCACAGGGATGGCTGTGCCAGCTATGGGCATCTCACAGGGAGTGCCAGCAGAGGACTTGTCCTGTGTGGCTCATGCCAGTCCGGTGAAGCTGGAGGGAGAAGAGTGGGGAGCTGGGATGAGGTGTTCAGAGGGGCACAAAGCAGGACCGAGGGAAGGAAACTCTGGTCGTGGTCGAGGCTCCCTGCGCCCCACAGCCCCGCGCCCGGCTGATGCCATCCCTCCTGCTGCAGGTGGAGCGGATCCTGTCAGAGTTCCGGCTGAAGGAGGAGGACCTGAAGAAGGTGATGTACAGGATGCAGAAGGAGATGGACCGAGGGCTCAAGCTAGAGACACATGAGGAAGCCTCTGTCAAAATGCTGCCCACCTATGTCCGCTCCACACCCGAGGGCTCAGGTAGGGAGCTGCTGGGCTAGGGTCACTCCTGGTCCTTTGCCATGCCACCTCTTCCCTGCCCCTTGCCAAGCAGGGGCCCAAGACCCCCCTGAGCCATTCACTTTGTGTCCCACCCTGAGCCACTCACTTTGTGCATCCCCACCACACGGCTTTGCAGAGGTTGGAGATTTCCTGTCGCTGGACCTGGGTGGCACCAACTTCCGTGTGATGCTGGTGAAAGTGGGAGAGGGGGAGGAGGGGCAGTGGAAGGTGAAGACGAAGCACCAGATGTACTCCATCCCAGAGGATGCCATGACAGGGACAGCCGAGATGGTGAGCTGGGCACACAGGGCATCCTGCCCCCCCTGCACAGGGCACACCATGCCACGCTCGGGTGGGTACAGCTGGCAGAAGCTGACGGGTGGCAGGGAGGGGACCTTGCTCAGGGGACTTGTGGTGGGGACAGTGGCCAGCCATGGGTAGTGAGAGGATGTGGCCAGCCTGTCAAAGCCTCTGTCCTCCTCTCCGCCAGCTCTTTGACTACATCTCTGAGTGCATCTCTGACTTCCTGGACAAGCATCAGATGAAGCACAAAAAGCTGCCCCTGGGCTTCACCTTCTCCTTCCCCGTGCGGCATGAGGACATCGACAAGGTGATCAGGGTGGCCGGGCAGCAGGAGGGCTGGGGGGGGCCTCCTTGTGCCTCACAGCTACACCCACAGCCCTCTTTTGGCCTCCCCCTTGCTCCAGGGCATCCTCCTGAACTGGACCAAGGGCTTCAAGGCCTCCGGGGCGGAAGGGAACAACGTGGTGGGGCTGCTGCGAGATGCCATCAAGCGGCGAGGGGTGAGGGTCCCCTAGCCCTAGTGCCAGCACTGCGGCGGGGGGGACATCCCTGGCACCCCCAGCCTGGCCCCACGGTGGGGCTGCTGGAGCCAGGCGTGTCCCGGGGAAGGGTCGAGGCACCCTTGGGGACAGCTCAGCCCCCAGGGCAAGGCCCCAGCTGTCCCTGGTGTCTGCCCAGGACTTCGAGATGGACGTGGTGGCGATGGTGAACGACACGGTGGCCACGATGATCTCCTGCTACTATGAAGATCACCGGTGCGAGGTTGGGATGATTGTGGGTAAGATGGCTACAGGCGAGGGGGGCAGTGTTCCCGTGGCCCCAGGGGCTTGTCTTGTCAGGGGACACACACCGAGGACAGGGCAGGTGGCAGCTGCACCCTCCCGAGCACTCCTGAGGCTGGGATGCCGGCTGGAAACACCTGGCCCTGGCATGGTGCTGGGGGCTCCTTTGGGGTGGTCACTGCACTGGGTCTGGTGACCCACAGCATGGGTCTGTCCCCAAGGGATGGCCTCTCCCCAGGCTGCCAGCAGCTCCAGCATCTCACTGTAACTGGTGGGGACTCTCTGGAGGTGCTGCTCCTGCAGAGCTGGGGGGTGGGGATGGCTTTGAACCCTGCAGGCTCTTCTGCCCCTCTGCAGCACCCAGCCGCCCACCAGCCCCCCACGGTCTTTAGTGCCGTCAAGCATGTGGCCATATGGGCTCTCCACCGTGCCTCGGCCTGGGTAAACACCGTGTCACCACGTCACCATGTCACCCTGCCCGGCTGTTTATCAGCTCCTGCGGGGCCAGGCTGCCCTCACCAGCAGCATGCAGAGCCCCCGCACCCTGCAGGGGCTGCCCCCAGCCCCCACCAGGGCTGCCGGGCAGGACCAGGGCTGAGCTCCCCTTGTCCACATTGGAGTGGGGACAGGCAGCTCTGGGCACAGCCCCCACATTAGGGTGGGTGCTGGGGAGTCGGCATGGTACCCCCCAGTGCCACCACACGATGCCAGCAGCAGTATCTGCTGGCAGGGACGGGCTGCAACGCCTGCTACATGGAGGAGATGCAGAACGTGGAGCTGGTGGAGGGGGACGAGGGCAGGATGTGTGTCAACACCGAGTGGGGAGCCTTTGGCGCCTCGGGGGAGCTGGACGAGTTCCTGCTGGAGTACGACCGCGTGGTGGACGAGACCTCACTTAACCCCGGTCAGCAACTGTAAGGAGTAGGACAGAGCCCCTGGTCGTGTCCCCCCCAGCCCCAGCCACATCCTCCCTGCCCACCTTTCTCCTTCCCACCCGCGCCACGCTGGGCCCGGCCCAGGCTGCAGGACCCGTCGCGGGTACCCCCGAGGCTGGGGGGCTCCTCTGCCTCCCACAGCTGGCAAGGCCAGGAAGGAATGAAGTGGGACAGTGGGAATGGGCTTCCCACACACAGTGCTGGCCCTGATGGCTGCCCCTTGGCCTGTGTGTCCCCAGCTACGAGAAGATCATTGGGGGGAAGTACATGGGGGAGATCGTGCGGCTGGTGCTGCTGAAGCTGGTGGATGAGAACCTGCTCTTCAACGGGGAGGCCTCCGAGAAGCTCAAGACCCGTGGGACCTTCGAGACTCGCTTCGTGTCCCAGATTGAGAGGTAATGGGGCAGGGCTGGGCTGGGCTGGGCAGGGCTGGGCAGGGGGCAGCACCCCCACACCATCTCTTACCCTACCCCACACCCAGGTGTCCATCCTGGCACCCCACAGTGATGCAGAAGCACTGTGGTGTCTGTCCTGTCCCCCCACACCAAGGTGTTCCATGCCAGGATCCCTGTATCACATCACCACACTCTGCTCCCTCCCTTATTGACGTCCCCATTTCCTACTGCCTCAGAGCAACCTGCTCTGACTGCCTCGTGCTGGGGTCCCCCTATCTCATCACCTCAAACCAGACCCCTATAGCTGCCTGACATTGAGGTTCTGCACCCAATGTGCTCCTCTCTCCATGTCCCTCTCTCCATGCTCCCCACGCCACACTCCTCTCTCCATGCTCTCCTTTCCATGTTCCTTCCTCCATGCTCCTCTCTTGCTCCTCTCTCCATGCTCTCTCTCTCCATGCTCTCCTCTCTCTGCTCCTCTCTCCATGCTCCCCACTCCACACTCCTCTCTCCATGCTCTCCTTTCCATGTTCCTCCCTCCATGCTCCTCTCTCTGCTCCTCTCTCCATGCTCTCCTCTCTCTGCTCCTCTCTCCATGCTCTCTCTCTCTGCTCCTCTCTCCATGCTCCCCACTCCACACTCCTCTCTCCATGCTCTCCTTTCCATGTTCCTTCCTCCATGCTCCTCTCTCTGCTCCTCTCTCTCTGCTCCTCTCTCCATGCTCCCATCTCTGCCTCTCTTTCCACGCACTCCTCTCCATGCTCCTCTCTCTGCTCCTCTCTCTCTGCTCCTCTCTCCATGCTCCCATCTCTATGCCTCTCTTTCCACGCACTCCTCTCCATGCCCTCTCTATGCTCCTCTCTCTGCTCCTCTCTCCATGCTCCCATCTCTATGCCTCTCTTTCCACGCACTCCTCTCCATGCTCCTCTCTCCCCACGCTCTTCACGCCCCTCCCTCCGTGCTCCTCTCTCCGCCTCCCAGCGACTCGGATGACCGCAAGCAGATCTACAACATCCTGACGGCGTTCGAGCTGCTGCCGTCGGGCACGGACTGCGACATCGTGCGCATGGTCTGCGAGAGCGTCTCCACCCGCGCCGCGCAGATGTGCTCGGCCGGCCTGGCAGGGGTCATCAATCGCATGCGGGAGAGCCGCAGCCAGGAGACCCTCAAAATCACCGTGGGAGTCGATGGCTCTGTCTACAAGCTCCATCCCAGGTGAGGATCCCCAAGAGCCTCCCTCACAGAAGTTGTCCTGGTTGGAAGAAGTCTTTAGGATCACCCACCACTGCCCCAGCACCACCACCCCATGGCCCTCAGCACCACATCTCCACAGCTTTCAAAGGCCTTCAGGGATGGGGACTGCCCTGGGCAGCCTGGGACAGGCCTGGACAACCTTTCCAGGAAGAAATTGTTCTCCGTGTCCAACCTAAACCTCCCCTGACACAGCCTGAGGCCCTTTCCTCTCCTCCCATCACTTGTTCCTAGGGAGCAGAGCCCAACCCCCACCTGGCTCCAGCCTCCTCTCAGCAGCTGCAGAGAGCAAGGAGGTCTCCCTCAGCCTCCTCTCCTCCAGCCTCAACCCCCCCAGCTCCCTCAGCTGCTCCTCCCCAGCCCTCTTCTCCAGACCCTTCTCCAGCTGTTGCCCAGCTCTTGTCCTGCTCCAGCCCTCCAAGTCCTTCTGGCAGTCAGAGCCCAAGCCTGACCCCAGGATTCCAGCTGTGGCCTCCCCAGTGCCCAGCCCAGGGGCACAACCCCTGCCCTGCTCCTGCTGCCCACACCACTGCTGCTCCAGGCCAGGCTGCTGCTGCCCTCCTTGCCCCCCTGGGCACTCCCTGGCTCCTCTCCAGCTGCTGGCACCCAGCACCCCCAGGGCCTTTCCTGCTGGGCACTTTCCAGCCACTCTGCCCCCAGCCTGGAGCCTCCTTCTTGTCCTTGGTCCCTTCCCTGGACCCGCTCCAGCCCCTCCGTGCTGGGGTTCGGAGCCCAAAGCTTTGTAGCCCTTCTCTGGCCAGGCTCCCCCCGCTCCCCCTATGCTCCCCGTGTGCCGCAGCGCTGACGCCGCCCGTCCCGTCCCGCAGCTTCAAGGACCGGTTCCACGCCACGGTGCGGCAGCTGACGCCCGGCTGCGACATCACTTTCATCCAGTCGGAGGAGGGCAGCGGGCGCGGCGCGGCGCTGATCTCGGCCGTGGCCTGCAAGATGGCCTGCATGTGAGGAAGGCCGAGAGCAAGGACTCGGGGGAGGAGGAGGATGGCCGCGGGGGCGGGAGCAAGGTGACCACCGCTCCTCGCCCCTGCGCGGCTCCGCACGGACGCGGGCGGCGGTTCGGCACCGGCCCAGGCGGCCCCGGGCTCCGCAATAAACGGGGTCGGTGCGGACGGCTTCTGGGGGCCGCTTGCGACACAGCTCCCTCCTCTTCCTCACCACAATCCCTGCTGGGGGCTGCCTGATGAAGGCCCCAGCTCCCTCCTCTTCCTCACCACAATCCCTGCCGGGGGCTGCCTGATGAAGGTCCCAGCTCCCTCCTCTTCCTCACCACAATCCCTGCCGGGGGCTGCCTGATGAAGGTCCCAGCTCCCTCCTCTTCCTCACCACAAACCTGCTGGGGGCTGCCTGATGAAGGCCCCAGCTCCTTCCTCTTCCTCACCACAGTCCCTGCTGGGGGCTGCCTGATGAAGGTCCCAGCTCCCTCCTCTTCCTCACCACAATCCCTGCCAGGGACTGCCTGCCAAGGGACTTCCTGTGCCCGTTGCAACCTCATGGGTGGGGGCTCTTGTGTGCACCCCCAGCCCCTTGGCTGAGGATGAGACCCCCACTGGGGGCTCCGGGGCTGGTTGGGGTTACCTGGCTCAAGGGATCTCAGATGCTGAGCTCCAGGGGGCACGAGAGCTGTGCCAGCTGCATGGGGCAACTGTTTTGGGGGATCTTCAGCCTTGTCCCCGCCACAGGGACAAAGAGGACAAAGCTCAGGGACACCTTGGCCTCCCCCTCACAGTGTTGGTCACCAAAAAAGGTGGGTACAGACCCCCACCAAGGGCTAAATCCTGCTCCTGCCAGCAGCGTGGGCCCTTGGTCCAGTGGGTCCCAGCCCACGCCAAAGAGGGGGGCACACCAGTGACCCCCTCAGCTCCATTTCCAAGCAGCTGAAAATGCTCTGTCCCTCTCTGGTGCCAGCACTGCATGGCAGTGCCAGTTTGGTTTGGCAACCTGCCCATGCCTGCCACCCTCATTAACTTGGGGTGATAACTTCTGGGGCAATGCAGGGACCCCCAGAGGGAGGTGAGTGACCAGGGAACCCCCCAGGAGCCAGGCATGGGGCACCCCCAGGGTGGGGATGCTGCAGGGGGGACAAGGATACCCAGGTCTGGGTGAGGGATTTGGGACCCCTCAAAAGTTTTGGGCATCCCAAGGTGTTGGCCCTCTGGGCACCCTGCAGTGTTTGGTCCCACTAGAGGATCCAGGGCAGGGCTTTGGTGTCCCTCTGGGATTCTGGGGGCACCCCAGGGTGTTGAGAGTCTTCTGGGAGTCTGGGGGCACCCCAGGGGTTTGGGTCCCCTGAAGGTTTTGGGGCACCCCAGGGGCCCTCTAGCTGTCTGTGGTCCCCTGCAGGCTCAGGGGTCACCCCAGGATCTGGAGGCCCTTTGGGGTTGGAGAGTTGTGGTCCTCTGGTGGTCTGGGGCACCCTGGGCTGTTGGGGTCCCTCTGGGGATCTGGAGCACCCCAGGGTGTTGGGGTTCCTCAAAGGGTTTGGGGCACCCAGGGATGGGAGGTGGCATCTAGGACAGGGTGTTGGAATCCCTCTGGGGCACGCCAGGATGTTGAAGGTGTCCTTGGGAGTCTGGGGGCACCCCATGGTGGGACACCCCAAAATCTGGGGACACTTGAGGGTGTTGGGGACACATCAGTTTCCTGGAGCCAGCCTGGGGGCTGGGGCCATTGCCAGCTGGGGGTCCACAGCCCAGGGCCCACCTTGGGGACTGGGGCTCCCATGGGGCAACCCAAGGTGCAGGGGGACCCCAGAGCTGGGGACACTGCAGGGGGCTGGGCTCCCCAGGGGGTGGTTGAGGCAGCCCCAGGATCCCCTCAACTCATTGGAGGAGTGGGAGTGGATCCCTTCAGCTCTGATTGGCTGCAGCCTTCAGTTCCAGTTGGCCAGGACCAGACTAAAGGGATTCCTGTGACTCCACCACCTCCCTGGGCAGCACATCCCAATGGCCAATCTCTCTTTCTGGGAAGAACTTTCTCCTCACCTCCAGCCTAAACCTCCCCTGGCACAGCCTGAGACTGTGTCCTCTTGTTCTGGTGCTGGGTGCCTGGGAGAAGAGACCAACCCCCACCTGGCTCCAACCTCCCTTCAGGGAGTTGTAGAGAGCAAGAAGGTCTCTCCTGAGCCTCCTCCAGGCTAAGCAACCCCAGCCCCCTCAGCCTCTCCTCAGAGGGCTGTGCTCCAGACCCCTGCCCAGCCTCCTTGCCCCTCTCTGGACGCCTTCCAGTGTCTCAATAAAACAAAGAACCCAAGCGGGAGGGCTTGCTGCACTCTGATTGGCTGGCGCCACACGGGGGGGAGCCCCTGCACTCTGATTGGCTGGCGCCACACAGGGGAGAGCCCCTGCACTCTGATTGGCTGAGCCAAGGCATCCCCAGCCCCTGATTTGCTTCCACACCTCGTGGTGGGGCCAGAGGGTGCAGTGCAGCTGCTCCGAGCCCTGCCCGTGGTGGGACTGCTGCAGGGCCTGGAGCTGCAGGAGCTGCGGGCAGGGGGAGGCTCAGGGTGGGCATCCTGGGGTGACCCCCCCAGCTCCAGCTGCCCTCCACAGCTTCAGCTGCACCCAGAGCAGGGCTGGGGCAGCTGCAGGGGCACCTGAGGGAGACCTCACAGCTGGGAATGGCACCAAGTGGGAGTGGGGATGGTGCCAGCTAGAGGGGCCAGGGACAGTGCCAAGTGCAGGGTAGTCCTGGTGCCGGGACAGGAGCGATGCCAAGTTGGGCACAGTGACAGCTCCAAGCATGGTGACAGCAATGATGCCATTGGGAGGACAGTGATGACAGCAAGTGTGGGGATGGTGGCAGTGCCAAGTTTGGGACAGTGATGCCTGAAACAGGTAGTAGGCCCAAGGAACAAGACAGTGGCAGTGCCAAGCGTGGGGAAAGTGATGGCCAGAGCTGCCTGGGTGAACGGAGTGCACCTCTTGCCCTGTCTGCCAAAGGACGTGGCCCAGTGCTCCAGCCGACATCTCCAGGGGCAGCTCTGCCCCTCCGGGGCCAGGCTGTGCCCTGTGCCCACTGCCCTGTGGCCTTGTCACCAAGTGCCCCCAGGGCATACCAAGGTGAGTGACCAGAAGCTGGAGGGGCTGCTTAGGAGGGGATGTGCCCCAGCAACTTTGTCAACTTCCTGATGGCCTTCAGGGAGGACCTGAACAGGGAGTGGCCCCAGGAGGCCTCTGCCAACCCTTGGCACCCCCAGGTGCCCCAAGGATGGCCTCAAACACCCCCAACCCTGCCCCTGGCACCCACCCGAAGGAGCCCCAAACACCCTAAAGCTTTTTGGTACTGCTGGCACTGGCACTGTGGAGGGATGAGTGAGTGGGGGATGCCAAGGACCCCCGGGGTGCCAGGCTGGGACCTGCACCCCCAGGAAGGGCACAGGAGCAGGCCCTGAGCACAGCCAGACCCTCTACCCACCGGGTCAGGCAGCTTCTGTCCCAGGTGGAGTTCCCCCTGCAGAGGTGGGGCAGGTGCTGTGCCCTGTGCTGCACCCTGCCCACCCTGTAGTGGGCACAGACCCGCCCACGTCCCCCCCAGACCCTGTTCCCACGGCCCCCCTGCTGGGCCCCATCTTGATCCCAGCCCCCTCCTGAGCCCCCCGTGTGTCCCACACAGGCCTTGTTCTCAAGGTCCCCTTGTGCCCAAGGCTCCCAGGGTCAGCCCTGCACGGGCCCCTGTGCCCAAGGCTCCCAGGGTCAGCCCTGCATGGGCCCCTGTGCCCAAGGTCCCCATCCCCCCAGACAGGCGATCTCCCTCCCTCCAGCAGTGCCCCCAGGGAGGGAGGTGGCTCCCTTCAGCCTGAGCTTTGCCCCCCCCCCCCAGCCCCCAGGATCTCCATGGGGCTGGCATGTCCCCAGCACAGAGGACCCTCCCAGCCTAAGGGACCAGCTCCTCGCACAGCCCAGCACAGGGGGTGGCAGTGCCACTGTTCCCAGCAGAGGCAGTGGCTCAGGGCCAGATGCTTTATTGTGGGGAGTGGGACACAGGGCCTGGGGTGGTTGGGAAGGGCCGGGGCTCGGTGGTGGCACCGGGAGCTGGCTGCAGAGACAACAAGGGGGGAGCGGGGAGCGGTGAGCTGGGGCCCACTGTCATCCCTGACCCCAGCCAAGGTGCCAGCCAAAGTGGCTCCTCCAGCATTGCCCCCTCCAGGATGTGTTTTGGGGTTCCCTGTGTCACCCCCACCCTAGAAAGAGTCTCTCCTGCAGGCACAGGGCCCCCAAGAGCCCTCCCAGCCCCGGGTGGGTGCAGGGTAGAGGGAATAGGAGGTGTGGAAATGTGGGCTGCAGGTTGTGGGATCAGGATGCATCCTGGGTTGGAGTGCAGGATGTGGGAGGCAGGATTGGGATGTGAGACTGGATGCAGGGTGTGGGGTGCAGGCTGCAGGGTGTGGGATTTCAGGTGCAGGATGTGGGGTGCAGGACTGGGATGCAGGGTCTAGGATGTGGGGTGCAGGGTGCATGGTGCAGGGTGAGGGGTGCTGGGTGTGGGATATGGCATATGGGGCTCCAGATGAGGGGTGCAGGACATGGGATGTGGGGTGCAGGGTCAAAGTGCAGGATGCAGGGTCAGGATTCAGGCTTCAGGGTCGGGATGCAGGGTCAGGCTTCAGGGTCGGGGTGCAGGGTCAGGGTGCAGGATGCGGGGTGCAGGGTCAGGGTGCAGGATGCGGGGTCAGGATTCAGGATGCAGGGTCAGAGTGTGGGATGCAGGGTGCAGGGTCAGAGTGTGGGATGCGGGGTGCAGGGTCAGGGTGCAGGATGCGGGGCCAGGGTCAGGGTGCAGGATGCGGGGTGCAGGGTCAGGGTGCAGGATGCGGGGCCAGGGTCAGGGTGCAGGATGCGGGGTCAGAGTGTGGGATGCAGGGTCAGGGTCAGGGTGCAGGATCAGGGTGCAGGATGCGGGGCCAGGGTCAGGGTGCAGGGTCAGGGTGCAGGATGCGGGGTGCAGGGTCAGGGTGGAGGATGCGGGGCCAGGGTGCAGGGTCAGGGTGCAGGATGCGGGGTGCAGGGTCAGGGTGCAGGGTCAGGGTGCAGGATGCGGGGTGCAGGGTCAGGGTGCAGGATGCAGGGCCAGGGCCAGGGTGCAGGGTCAGGGTGCAGTGTCAGGGTGCAGGATGCGGGGTGCAGGGTCAGAGTGCAGGATGCGGGGTGCAGGGTCAGGGTGCAGGATGCGGGGCCAGGGTGCAGGATGCAGGGTGCAGGGTCAGGGTGCAGGATGCAGGGTGCAGGGTCAGGGTGCAGGATGCAGGGCCAGGGTCAGGGTGCAGGGTCAGGGTGCAGGATGCGGGGTGCAGGGTCAGGGTGCAGGATGCAGGGCCAGGGCCAGGGTGCAGGGTCAGGGTGCAGTGTCAGGGTGCAGGAGCGGGGTGCAGGGTCAGGGTGCAGGATGCGGGCCAGGGCCAGGGTGCAGGGTCAGGGTGCAGGATGCGGGGTGCAGGGTCAGGGTGCAGGATGTGGGGCCAGGGCCAGGGTGCAGGGTCAGGGTGCAGGATGTGGGGCCAGGGCCAGGGTGCAGGATGCGGGGCCAGGGCCAGGGTGCAGGGTCAGGGTGCAGGATGCGGGGTGCAGGGTCAGGGTGCAGGATGCAGGGCCAGGGCCAGGGTGCAGGGTCAGGGTGCAGTGTCAGGGTGCAGGATGCGGGGTGCAGGGTCAGGGTGCAGGATGCGGGGCCAGAGCCAGGGTGCAGGGTCAGGGTGCAGGATGCGGGGTGCAGGGTCAGGGTGCAGGATGCGGGGCCAGGGTGCAGGATGCAGGGTGCAGGGTCAGGGTGCAGGATGCAGGGCCAGGGCCAGGGTGCAGTGTCAGGGTGCAGGATGCGGGGTGCAGGGTCAGGGTGGAGGATGCGGGGCCAGGGTCAGGGTGCAGGGTCAGGGTGCAGGATGCGGGGCAGGGTCAGGGTGCAGGGTCAGGGTGCAGGATGTGGGGCCAGGGCCAGGATGCAGGATGCGGGGTGCAGGGTCAGGGTGGAGGATGCAGGGTCACACTGCAGGGCCGGTGCTGGCCGCACTCAGGCCGGGCAGAGGCGGATGGCGACGCAGGTGGCGCGGGGTTGGTCCGCGCCCAGCAGCGCCTCCGTGAGCTCCTCCCGGTACTTCCTCACCAGATGCTTGCAGACGCGGCCCAGGCGCCTGCCCAGCCCCCGGCAGGCCTTGGCCAGGGCCTTCTCCACCGCTACCTGCCGGGACCGACAGCTCCGATGGCATCGGGGCTATGGGTGGGGACCACTGCCCCCACACCCTGTACCCCGCGTAGCCCTCACCTCATCGGGGTCCTCCCCTACCGCGGCCTTCATTTGCTCCAGGATTTTGGTGCACAGGCTGCACATCTTGCTCTTGCCTGGTGCCACCGTGTCCCCAAGAGCCACGTCCCCATCAGCCGCGTCCCCTTTGGCCAGGTCTTGCTGCAGGGACGCAAGGCAGACCCTCAGAGCTGTGCCAGGGCCCTGGCACGGCCCCAACAGCAGCAGGAGGCTGCCCCATGGCTGCTGCTCACCTTGGCCAGGCTGTCCCAGAGCTCATGGCACTCCTGCTCCTTGTGACACCTCCTGGCCATGGCCATGTCCTGGCACCACGTTGCAAGGTCACCCTGGCAGGGGTTGGGGTCCACAGCCTGCACCACTGAGTGGGGACAGGGACAGCGAACACAGCCTGGCACCGAGCTCCCTGTGTGCCCCAGAGGTGCCCAGACTGTCCCCACACACCCTGTCCCTGCCAGCCCTGGGTGCTCAACCCTTCACAGCCCCATCCCTGCTGTCCCTGCCACCCCTCCTGCCTGGCCCCCCATCCCTGGGTGCCTGTGCCCATGGAGACCTCAACTGTTTTAAGGTCCTCACATGGACCTGTCCCTGCCAGCCCTAGGTGCCTGTCCCCACACCAACCCTGTCCCCATTGTCCCCAGGTTCACACACACACACCCTGCCCCCCCTCCCCCATACCCCTGTCGTCCCCCATGCTCCTTGCCCCACAGTGCCCATCCCCATGCAGACTCCAGCCCTGCCATCCCCAGGTCCCTACACAGGCCCTGTGCCCCCACCCACAAGCACCTTGCCCCTCAGGCTGCCATCCTCCCTGTCCCCATGTCACCCCCATGTGTACCCTTCAACCCTGGGCTGCCTGTCCTGACGATACCCCCTCCCAGCTCCCCCAGACATGGGGCAGGAAGGGTCCCCATTACCTCCCACTGCCAACAGCACCAAGAGGAAGGCAGCAGCCATGACCAGCCCCCTGCAAAGGATGACAGCAGAAGGTGACAGCAGTGGGTGTCAGGCAGCACATCCCACCCTGCTGGCTTTTATAGCCTGGGGAGCAGGCTGTGGGGAAAGCTGCACCACTCAGAGCCACAGAAACCCAAAACCCTTAAAATGGAGAGAGAGCTGCTGGCCAAACCCCTTCCTCCCTCACACCTCCGCCCCGTGGCAGTGGGGCCCCTGCCTAAGCCCCCCCCGAACTACCCTGAGCCCATGCAAGTCCCAAGCCACAGGAGCTGGGTGCTGCTGATGGCACAAAGCCCTCAGCCTGTTTGGAGCCATGTGTGGGTACCCCACGAAGGGCAGCCACAAGACCTCGAAGTGTGGGGTGGCAGGTGGGGGTGGGACTGGCTCCTCATGGGCTCCAGGGGTCTGTCCTGGTGTCCCCTCCAGGAGTCAGTCCCGATGTCCTTTGCCCTTCCCAGGCTCCATGAGTCCTAGGGGGTCAGTGCCATGCTGAAGGTCAGCTGGGAGACAGGGCACAGCTGGGGTCAGGGTGAAGCAGGAGGGGAACATCTCTGCAGCAGGGGTGGGGGCAAGGATTGGGGGTTCAGGAGACACAAGGACACCAGGGGTGGGGGAGGAGCTGGACAGGAGCCAGCAATGGGCCTTCTGGGCTGCCGGTGCCCATTGCCAGAGATGGAGAGAGGGGATCCTACTCCTTTGCTCTCGGGAGACCTCACTTGCAGGGCCGTGTCCAGATATGGGACCCCAGCACAAGAGAGACCTGGACCTGATGGAGAGGGTCCAGAGGAGGCCACCAAGATGTTCAGAGGGCTGGAGAATCTCCCCTGTGGGGACAGGCTGTTCAGCCTGGAGAAGAGAAGGCTCCAGGGAGACCTAAGAGCAACCTTCCAGTACCTGAAGGGCTCGAGAGCTGGGGAGGGACTTTGGTCAAGGGCTGGGAGTGCCAGGATGAGGGACAATGGCTTTGAGCTGGGAGAAGGCAGATTGAGACTGGAGGTGAGGAAGAAATTGTTGAGTGAGGGCGGGGTGAGACTGGCCCAGGCTGCCCAGGGAGGCTGTGGCTGAGGTCCCATCCCTGCAGGCATTCTAAGATCAGCCTTGCTGTGGCCCCGGGCAGCCCGACCCGGCTGGAGGGGACAGGTCAAGCTCTTGCCCCAGGGTGACACTGGCCCCGTGTGGGCGCTGCGGCGTCTCGGAGGACCCCAGCGCCGCTGCACTCCCAGCGCTCGCTCCCGGCGCTCCCCAGGGCTCGGTCCCGGCGCCACGGCCACGCCCTCGCCCCTCCCCCGGCGGTTGCCGCGCGCCCCGCCCCTGTCGTCACTTCCGCCAGGCGCCGCTGCGGCTTTCGCGCCTTTTCCTCTCCCCTTCCCCCCAGCCCCTCCGCGCCGCTGGCGCTCCTTCCCCCCCCCGCCCAGCCTTGTCCCCGTCCGTGACCTGCCGCCGGGGGGGCCCTGAGGGACTGAGGGCCAGGAGCCGTTGGGGCTCCCGGGGGTCTTTGGCCTCCTCGGTGGGTCCGAAGGGAGCCCTGGGTCGGGGGTAGGGATTGGGAAGGGTTGAGGGGTCCCTAAAGGGTCCTGCTGCCTGCGGGGGTCTTGGTCCAGGGTGTTTTGGGGTGGTCCTGATGCCCTGAGCGGGTCTCTGTGCGTGGGGCTCTACCAGGGGTGGCCTGGGGAGGGCTCTTGGCTCGGGAGTTCTCCTGGCGGGGGTGGATGCTGGGGGGGAGGGGGTCGCTGCTGAGTCCTGCTGTTTGGGGGGGCTCGGGGTGCCCTGGGCCGTGGTGTTTAGGGGCGGTGATGTTCGTGGGGGTCCCTGGTGCCAGAAGGTGTTTTGGGTGAGGTCCTGCTGGCCCGAGGTGGAGTCTCTGTGCCAGGGGGTGTCCTGAGGGAGCCTGGTTTGGGGCAGGGGTGGGAAGGAGCTGTGGGGTCCCTGGGAACCTGGAGGTCCCTATAGGATCCTGCTGCTATGAGGGGTCCCGGTGCTAGGAGCTGGGGTGAGGGGATTCCCTGTGGCTGGGGGGGGGGGTTCCCTGTGCTAGGGATTGTGTTTAGAGTCTGGAGGTGGTCTTGGGTCAGAGCATTTTGTAAGCTTAGCCTTGGGGGGGATCTGGTGCCAGGGGGAGAGGGGTTCTTAGTGCCTGGGGGTCCTGGTGCCAGGGTGCTGTGCAGGGTGCATTTGGAGGGGGGGTGTCCCAGAGCAGTCCTGTGTCCAGGGTGTATCTGGGGGCAGCTGCTGCTGGGCTGTGGGTTTGGGGAAGGGTGTCTAGGGGATCTTCCTGGCAGCTTGAGGGTTGGAAAGGAGGGAAACAAGGTGGGGAGGTGAGGTGGTTGGGGGTGGGAGGTTAGACCTGGAGCTGGTTTGCATTTTGGGGGGTGGTGGTGGTGTCAGTTTGGGCATGGGGGCTGCTTCTAGGGAGCCATTCACAGGGTCTGGGGGTTTCCTGGCAGCTGGAGAGTGTCCTGGGGTTGGAAAGGAGGGAAACGAGGTTGGGGAGGTGTGGGTGGGGTTAGACCTAGAGCTGGTTTGCGTTTGGGGGAGGGGGTCAGCTTGGGGGTGGGGGCTGATTCTAAGGAGGGGTTCACAGTGGGGGTGCTGACCTTGAGGGCCTAACTCAGCAGCATCCTTCCTTTGCCCATTTCTTGTCCTTTTCTTTTCCAGCCCCCCTAGGTGCCCAGCCCTGCGTCTCCTAGCCTGGCATTCACCATGTTTTCGGCAGAGGCTCCCCCCACGGCCCGGGGCCTGCTGGGCCCCCCCTCCAGCCAGGCCTGCACCTTCAGCAGGGTGCCCGTGGCGGCCTACGCCGACTGCTCGCAGCCCTTCCGGCTGGGCCAGCGCAGCTTCGGCCGGCAGTATGCCCACGTCTACGCCGCGCGCCTGGCACAGATGCGGCCCCTGCTGCAGCAGCGGGCGCGGCGCAAGTGGGGTGAGTGGGCTCCCTGCCTGGGGCGGGAGGGCACCGCTGGGCAGGCAGCTTGGAGGGCCCTGGGCTCCCGCAGGGGTCGGGACCGGGACTCTTGGGCGTCTCCGCTGCTGACCTGGGTGAGGGCACAGAGGGCGCTGCCAGCAAGTCTGGTGGTGGCGCTGAGCTGGGAGGAGTGGTGGCACCGCCTCAAGCTGTGCCAGACCTGGACGTGGTGGAGGGCTGGGCAGGGAGAAATGGAGTGAAACCCAACAAGGACAAGGGTAGAGTCCTGCATCTGGGGAATAATGACCCCAGGGATCAGTAGGGGCTGTGGGCTGAGCTGGTGGAGAGCAGAGAAGAAGAGAGGGACCTGGGGTCCTGGTGGGGCAATGGGATGGGGTTCAAGGGCTGAGTCCTGCCCTTGGGTCACAACAGCCCCAGGAAGGCTCCAGGCTGGGGGCAGAGTGGCTGCAAAGTGCCCAGCAGGAAAGGCCCTGGGGGTTCTGGGTGCCAGCAGCTGGAGAGGAGCCAGGGAGTGCCCAGGGGGGCAAGGAGGGCAGCAGCAGCCTGGCCTGGAGCAGCAGTGGTGTGGGCAGCAGGAGCAGGGCAGGGGTTGTGCCCCTGGGCTGGGCACTGGGGAGGCCACAGCTGGAATCCTGGGGTCAGGCTTGGGCTCTGACTGCCAGAAGGACTTGGAGGGCTGGAGCAGGGCCAGAGAAGGGCAACAGAGCTGAGGAAGGATCTGGAGAACAGGGCTGGGGAGGAGCAGCTGAGGAGCTGGGAGGTTGAGACTGGAGCAGAGGAGGCTGAGGGAGACCTCATTGCTCTCTGCAGCTGCTGAGAGGAGGCTGGAGCCAGGTGGGGGTTGGGCTCTGCTCCCAAGGAACAAGTGATGGGAGGAGAGGGAAGAGCCTCAGGCTGTGTCAGGGGAGGTTTAGGTTGGACATTAGAAGAAACTTCTTTACTGGAAGGGTTCTCAGCACTGTGCCAGGCTGCCCAGGGCAGTGGTGCAGTCCCCGTGCCTGGAGGGGTTTCAGAGCTGCCCAGATGTGGTGCTGAGGGCCATGGGGCAGCCCTAGCCTTGGCAGAGTTAGGTCATGGTTGGACTGCATGCTCTCAAAGGTCTTTTCCAGAAGACTCAAAGTGACTCAGTGGTTCCTTGAGGGGCTCACACAACCCTCGGGTGGGTTTTGGGGGGCAAAGTCTGCCCCTGATGTTGCCCCAGCGTTTCTCACCCCGGGCAGGGAGGAGTGGGGGCGGCATTTGTGCTCCCCGGGCCCGATCAGAGTTTCCATCCGTGGTCAGGAGTTTACCACAAGTTTTGTCGAGGGAGCCTTGGCCAGGAAATGAGGTGCTGGGGGGGCACTTCCTCGCCCAGCCCGGGGCGGTGTGGGGATGGGGTCCCTGCGCTGCAGCTCCCACCCACAGGGGCCCGGCTGGACTGGCCCCCACCCGCTGCTTCCCTGCCTGGCCTGGGCATGGTGCTCCGAGCCCGGGGAAGCCTCTGCTCCGATGCCGCCCATCCCTGGCCAGCCAGGCTTTCGGCTTTGCCCTTCTTGGGCAGTTTCGGGGCCCGCCGCCTGTTTTCCTTTCCCTCCCCGGCGCCGCGGAGCCCGGGGCGGAGCTCGGCCAGGGCCGGGGGCTGTGCCGCTGCCGCTGCCGGCCCTTGTCCGGCTGGCCTCGGGTTTGTGGGGCTCCACGTCTCAGCGTCGTGCCGTGGGATGAGTTTTCGGGGGGTTGCCTGGCGAAGGGGGGAAGAGCTTGCAGGCATCATATGCAAAGCACAGCCCCCAGTCTCTTCAGGGTTAGGGCCAAGAATAAGAGGCTGGAGCTGGGCTGGAGCCTCCTTCTGGGGCTTGTTTTCATTCCTGGAGCTGATAAGCTCTGTTCTGGCCCTGCTGAGCCTGTGGTGGCTGAGTCCCACCGCAAAGGGTCACATTCAGCAGCCACGGGAGAGTCTGGAGGGGGGTGGAAATGGCAGCCCACTGCCCACCCCGCAGCTGGGCGGTGGCTGTGGCAGGGCTGCTCTGGGAGAGGAGCCCAGCAGCATTCACTGTGCCAGCCCAGCCCCCTGCCCAGACCTTGGGGCTCAGGATGGGTGGGAGGGCTTCAGTGGCTGTGTTAAACCAGGAAGGAAAGGTCCTGAAGCATGTACAGAGGGGGCTTAAGTGTCTCTGGGTCCTTCACGGTGAGAAGTTTGGGACTTAGCTTGTGGGGAAGAAGCTGCACCTTTTGCTGCCTGTGTGCAGTGCTGGGCTGGGGTTGCACCTCCTGGGGCAATGGTAGGGTAGGACTCTCACCTCAACTGTGGGTCTGGTAAGGAGCAGCTGAGGCACCTGGGGGTGTTCAGCCTGGAGAAGAGGAGGCTGAGGGGAGACCTTGTTGCTCTCTACAGCTCCTGGGAGGAGGATGCAGTGAGGTGAGCATAAACAACAGGACAAGAGGGAAAGGCCTGGAACTGCTGCACAGGAGGTTCAGGTTGGCCAAGAGGAACAATTTCCTCCTGGAAAGGTTTGTCCAGCCCTGGCCCAGGCTGCCCAGGGCAGTGGTGCAGTCCCCATGCCTGGAGCTGTTCCAAAGCCCTGGAGCTGTGGTGCTGAGGGCCATGGGATGGTGGTGCCCTGGCAGCACTGGGCTCAGGGTTGGACTCAATGAGCTTTAAGGTGTCTTCCAGCCAGCCCCCCCTGTAGATCCCTGGCTGAAGCCAAAGGATGTCTTTGTGCCACTCCCCAGCAGCTGTCAGCATTCCAAGACCTTCCCAAATGCCCAGCTGCCATCAGGGATCCCAGGCAGGGGCTGCACAAGGTGGAGGTGCACAATACGCTTTGCCTGCCAGATCCAAGTGGGATGTTTGTGTTGTCTTCTGGATGGGAAGCAGGGACAGCCCCTTGGACCCAGCAGGACACTCCTAGACCTGTGCACCCTCCCTTCCTGGCCAGACCTGGGCCTGTGTGCCCAGTGGGAGCTCAGGACCCTGTGCTGGGTGGTGAGTGGGTGCTGTGGGTCCCCCAGCCCCTCCTGTGACCCAGCTGCTTCCCCCACACGCAGAGGAAATGCCTGCAGGCAGGGCTGGCTCTGGTCTGCTCCACTGGCCCCATCTGGCCCGCACATGTAGATTCCTGCTGCACCCCAGTGCCTGTGCAGGCGCCAGGCTGGGTAGGAATTGATCAGCTGCAGCCTTGGAGGCTCTGCAGAGGGTTCTGGCCAGGCTGGAGCAATGGCTGAGGCCAATGGGATGAGGCTCAACAACGCCAAGGGCTGGGGCCTGGTTTGGGTCACAACAACCCCAGGAAGGCTCCAGGCTGGGGCAGAGCTGCTGGAAAGTGCCCAGCAGGAAAGGCCCTGGGGGTGCTGGGTGCCAGCAGCTGGAGAGGAGCCAGGGAGTGCCCAGGCAAGGAGGGCAGCAGCAGCCTCCTGGAGCAGCAGTGGTGTGGGCAGCAGGAGCAGGGCAGGGGTTGTGCCCCTGGGCTGGGCAGTGGGGAGGCCACAGCTGGAATCCTGGGGTCAGGGTTGGGCTGACTGCCAGAAGGACTTGGAGGGCTGGAGCAGGGCCAGAGAAGGGCAACAGAGCTGGGGAAGGGTCTGGAGAACAAGGCTGGGGAGGAGCAGCTGAGGGAGCTGGAGAAGAGGAGGACATGAGGAACAATTTCCTCCTGGAAGGGTTTGTCCAGGCCTGTGCCAGGCTGCCCAGGGCAGTGGTGCAGTCCCCATCCCTGCAGGGGTTCCAGAGCCGTGGTGCTGAGGGCCATGGATTGGCAGTGCCAGGCTCAGGGTTGGACTGGATGATGTGAAAGGTCTCTTCCAACCAAAAAGCTTCCTTCATTCCATCACTCACTTGGGCCAGGGGAAGTGAGGCGGCTCAGTGTGTTCCCCACCCCCCTCCCCGCTGCCAGACCTCCCTGGCAGCCCTCCTTTGTCTCCGCAGGGCCCGAGGTGGCCATCAGGAAGCTCTGTGAGCTGCGTGCGGGGGAGAAGTGCTGCGTGGTGGGGACCCTCTTCAAGGCCATGCAGCTGCAGCCCTCCATCCTGCAGGAGATCAGCGAGGAGGTAACGCTGGGGACTGTCCCCCTGGGGGCACCTTCTTAGCACAGCTCTGGAGGTTTTGTGCCAGCTGGCATCGGGACCCTGGCTGCCTTCCCGCTGCTTCCCGGCTCAGCCGGTGGGCGCTGTGCCAGGGCTGTGACTCTATTGTCTCCTCTGTGCCTTCTCCCTAGCTGCCACCACTCTCAGTGCCATCCCACAGCTTGGTGCTGCTTTTCTTGCCCTGAGAGGGTTTAGTGCCAGTGGGGTTGCTAGAGTGAACCTCCCCTTCCCTGCTGCAGGAGGGGAGGCTGAGGGAGGCCTTCAGGAAAGCTTCACCACCCCTCTGTGGTGCCCAGTGCCAGCTGGCTGGGGGGGAGCACAGTGGGAAGTTTAGAGCCTGGAGCCTACTCCTCACCCAGCTGGCAGGAGCAGAGTGAGCACTGCAGAGCAGAGCTTGGCCAGGGAGCCACAGGCTCCAGGGTTCAGTGGAATCAGCCTGGTGATAGCTCCAAGAGCCAGCCCTGGCTTGGGCTGCAGGGGCCTGTGCCAGTGGCTTTGGTGAGTCACAGCCAAGCTCTTGTTTGTATAAGCAGGGTTTGTCTGGAGGGGGGAAGGGCCCATGGCTACATTTGTCACAGCCTGCTCTGTCCTGTGGCCCCCCCCAGCACAACCTGGTGCCTCAGCCACCCTTGCCCAAGTACATCCACCCCTCTGACGAGCTGATCCTGGAGGATGAACTGCAGAGGACCAAGCTGGAAGGAACTGTGGAGGTGCAGAGGCTGGTGACAGGTAGGGAAGGATGGTGGCAGCCACCTATTGGCAGTGCCAGCTGGGGGCTGACTGCCCACTCTGTGCCCTAGGGACCATCTTTGCTGTATATGGCTCCGAGCAGGACAATGGCAAGTTCCTGGTGGAGGATCACTGCTTTGCTGACCTGCCCCAGCAGCTGCCCTGGGAAGGGCCCAGCTCAGACCAGTGAGTCCCAGTGGGGCTGCCAACCTGTGCCCTGCCACATCCCTGAGCCCTGGGGGCCTTGTGCCAACACAGGGTGGACAGGGCTTTGTGCCCCTCACTCCTGGCTCCCTTAAGCTCCTTGCTGTGAGCATCGTGGTGAGGGCAGGGATTAGAGGAACATGGAATTGTTTAGGTTGGGAAAGATCTTTAGGATCAGCCAGTCCAGCCCTGAACCCAGCACTGCCCCAGCACCACCACCCCAGGGCCTGAGGCACCACATCTAGGCAGCTCTGAAACCCTTCCAGGGATGGGGACTGCACCACTGCCCTGGGCAGCCTGGCACAGGCCTGGACAACCCTTTCCAGGAGGAAATTGTTCCTCATGGCCAACCTGAACCTCCCCTGGGCACCTGAGGCCATTGCCTCTCCTCCCATCACTTGTTCCTAGGGAGCAGAGCCCAACCCCCACCTGGCTGCAGCCTCCTCTCAGGAGCTGCAGAGAGCAATGAGGCCTCCCTCAGCCTCCTCTGCTCCAGCCTCAACCCCCCCAGCTCCCTCAGCTGCTCCTCCCCAGTTCTGTTGCCCTTCTTTGGCCCTGCTCCAGCCCTCCAAGTCCTTCTGGCAGTCAGAGCCCAAGCCTGACCCCAGGATTCCAGCTGTGGCCTCCCCAGTGCCCAGCCCAGGGGCACAACCCCTGCCCTGCTCCTGCTGCCCACACCACTGCTGCTCCAGGCCAGGCTGCTGCTGTCCTCCTTGCCCCCCTGGGCACTCCCTGGCTCCTCTCCAGCTGCTGGCACCCAGCACCCCCAGGGCCTTTCCTGCTGAGCACTTTGCAGCCACTCTGCCCCCAGCCTGAGCCTTCCTGGGGTGTTGTGACCCAAGGGCAGGATCCAGCTCTTGAACCCCATCCTATTGCCCTTGGTGATGTCAATGCTGCCCCAACCTCTTCCCCCAGGTTTGTGCTGCTGGTGTCAGGACTGGGGCTGGGCAGTGGGAGTGGGGAGTCCCTGCTGGGCACCCAGCTGCTGGTGGATGTGGTCACCGGGCAGCTGGGTGCCGAGGGCCAGCAGAGCTGTGCTGCTCGCATCTCCCGCGTCATCCTGGCAGGGAACCTGCTGAGCCAGAACACCCAGGGCAGGGACACCCTCAACAAGGTAGGGGGCAGGGGGCTGCAGCCCCAGCCTGGCTTGGGGAGTCCCAGGGGGGGGGGTGGGGGGGGTGGGGCTGGGGCTGGGGGGTGGGGAGGGGCTGGGGCTGGGCTGGGTGGGGAGGGCTGGGGCTGGCATAGAGTTGTTCTTCCACCACCTCTTCGCTGGCTCAGGCCAAGTACCTGACCAAGAAGACGCAGGCAGCGAGTGTGGAGGCTGTGAAGATGCTGGATGAGATCCTGCTGCAGCTTTGTGTGAGTGCTTGGAGCAGGATGGAATTGGCCAGAGCTTTGGGTAGTACCTTCTGGGGGAGGTGCCAGCAGCTGGGGGCATCTGGGGTGGCAATGTGCTCTAGGCCAGCCCCAGCCTCCCTCTGAGCACTGCAACCGGTGCCAGGCAGGAGTGCAGGGAGGAGGGGAGGCAGTGCAGTGCCCACTTCAGAGCCCTGTCCTGGCATGTGTGGCGAAGCCACCTGGGGCTTCCTGCAGAGGAGTGGTGGGAGCTAGAGTGGGGAACCAGGCAGAGCCCGCTGGGGCTTTGCTCTGAGCCCCCCTGGCAGTGGTTTGGCCTCCTGGTAAGCCCTGCTCTGCCCGCAGAGCTCGGTGCCTGTGGACGTGATGCCCGGAGAATTCGACCCCACCAACTACACCCTGCCCCAGCAGCCCCTGCACCACTGCATGCTGCCCCTCTCCCGTGCCTACTCCACGCTGCAGCTGGTCACCAACCCCTATCAGGCCACTGTGGAGGGGGTCAGGTAAGAGAGGGGCCGAGGAGAAACCGGGGGACAGACTTCAGAGCTTCAGGGCTGGAGAGCTGCAGGGTTTGTGTCCAGCTGGAGGGGACAGGAAGAGCTGAGCCTGGGCATGGGCCACAGACATCATCCAAGGGCTGGAAACCTCTGCTGAGGCCAGACTGAGAGGGTTGGGGTTGGCCAACCCAGAGAAGACTCCAGGAGACCTTCTGGTGGCCTTGCAGTGCTTCAAGGGCTGAACGGAAAGCTGGGGAGAGAGTTTAGAGCAGGGCCTGTTGGGACAGGCCAAGGGGGGATGGTTTGGCCTCAGTAAGAGAGACTGAGACTGGAGAGAAGGGAGAGGGTGGTGGCACTGAGGGTGGCGAGAGCCTGGCCCAGAGTGCCCAGAGAGGTGGGAAGTGCCCCATGGCTGGTACCATCCCAGGTCAGGTTGTTTGGGGCTCTGAGCAACCTGCTCTGGTTGCTGGCTGCAGGGATGACCATGGAAGGTCTCTTCCAACCTAAAGCATTGGATGGCAGGCTGCTGTGGCACCAGCTCTTTGCCATCTGCTGCTGGCATGGGAGCATGGGGCAGGGCACAGCAGGTAAAGCCTCCACCCCTCTCCTTCCTAGGTTTTTGGGGACCTCAGGCCAGAACATCAGCGACATCTTCAAGTACAGTAGCATGGACGACTACCTGGAGATCCTGGAGTGGACGCTGCTGGCAGGACACATCTGCCCCACAGCCCCAGATACCCTGGGTAGGGTGAGGGCTGGGGGGCTGCTGAGGCTGGGGGGTGTTGGACCCCCCCCCCCAAGGTGGGCTGGGTGCAGTTCCTGTGCTCATTTCCATGTCCCCCCAGGCTGCTACCCCTTCTACCAGTCCGACCCCTTCATCCTCACCCACTGCCCCCACGTCTACTTCTGCGGCAACGCTCCCAGCTTCCAGTCCAAGCTGCTGGAAGGTGAGATGCACAGCACCCCGCCCGGGCCCCAGAGGTGCCCCTTGGGGTCTTCTGTGCCTGATGCCCACCTTGTCCTTGCAGGGGAGGACGGGCAGAGGGTGCTGCTGGTGACGGTGCCAGCCTTCAGTGCCACGCAGACTGCCTGCCTGATCAACCTGTGTGACCTCAGCTGCCAGCCCATCAGCTTCTCCGGCTTCGGGGCCGAGGAGGACACTGGGGACATGGAGCTTGGGCACTGACTGAGCGGGCAGGGCATGGACTTGACAACGCCCTGGCACCTCAGGGGGTACCCCCCACTGCCTGTTTACCCCCCAAGAGGGCTGGCATGGAGCTGCTGGTACCAATATAACAATTTATTTGTGTAACAAAAACCTGTGTGGAGGGCACAGAGGGATCATGCCAGCCTCCGCCTGGGGCCTGCCCTGGAGAGTGGCACCACCCCTGCTGCTCCTTGCCTGTGGGTTGAGGGCTGGGTCCTGCTTTGCCCCCCTCCATTTCCAGGCCAAGGGTCAGGGCAGTGTGTCCTTTCCTGCCCTGGCAGGGTGACACTCTGCAGCCAGCCAGCCCTCGGGGCCAGCACTGGCAGGGCATGGCTGGGAGGGGCTGAAGCCCACCCAGGGCCGGGTGCTGCAGGAGGTCTGTCAGGGTCTGTTGGCAGGTGAGACCAAAGGGGCTGTGCCCACCCGGCTGGTGGTGCTGAGCATGTCCTAGTCCCCAAAGTTGACTGTGTAGCTCTCTGCCGTGGTGAGAGGCTGCGCCGGCCCCGTGCCCACCTCCCAGGCCTCCGTCTCTGTCACCAGCTCCGTCACCACCTCCGTCTCCACCTCCATCTCCCAGGTGCCAGCCGTGGGTGGCTCCTGGCTCCAGGGCACGTAGGCAGTGGTGCTGCTGAAGGGCAGAGCGGTAGAGGGCGCGGGGGCGGCGGTGGTGGGCGCGGCGGTGGTGGTGAGGCGCTGCAGGCGCTGCAGCCGCAGGCGCTGGCGCAGGCGCTGCCGGGCGCCCAGGGGCCGCCGGCGGTTGAGGGCCATGATCTCCAGGATGCGCTTCCAGTTGGAGCGGGACAGGACGAAGTTGCACTGCGTGGCTCCGATGTCATAGAGCACGGTGCAGGTCTTGACGCTGGGGTTGAAGCCCTCCGCCCGCGCCCACACGCGGTACTCGCCCGGGTTCAGGATGCGCCAGTAGTCCCCGGCGCTGCCTGAGGGGAGCAGGAAGTGAGGAGGAGGTGGCACTGTGCCACCCAGCACTCTGCCTGTGACCTGCACCCTCCTACCTGTCAGGACGTGGTGGTTGATGCCCCCCACCACGATGGTGGCGTTGGCAATGGGCTCTCCCTGCTGGTCTGTAACCAGGCCCTTGATGCCCCGATGAACCTGGGTATGGGAAAAGGGTGAGAGGGGCAGTGTGGGGCAGGCAGAGTGGGCCCTGGTGCCCATGCCCAGCGTGGCCCGGCACGGACCTGCTCCATGAAGGTGAGCAGAGCCTCCTTGTTGTTCTCCCACTCCTGCTGCAGCTCGCTCTCGTGGGGGAACTTGTCACAGCCCAGGTAGATGGAGAGCTCCAGGCAGTTGGTGTGCAGGTAGCTGAAGTCGTTCATGCCTGGAAACAAAGGCACCCAGCACCCGCCCTGGCACCTTCACCTGTGGCAGCAAGGGGTGGGCAGCCCGCAGCCCACACAACTTACTGCCAGCCCGGGGGTGCCACTTGGCTCCCTGCACGATGCCCATGCCATTGGTCATGTCCTGCGTGTGGCAGCCGCCGCGGAAGGTCTCCGTCATGGTGAGGTGGGCAGAGGCGTAGGAGATGGCAAGCCAGCGGAAGATGGCGTGGTCAGGGGTCTCCTGCAGCTCGGGGCTGTCCTCGTAGTCATCCGGGGTGCCTGCTGGCACCTCCTTGACGGGGTGGGCAGTGTCAAAGGGGTAGGACACCAACTTCTCCCCACCCTGCAGGTTGGCTCCCAGCACGAAGGGGTTCTTGTCCATCCATGCCATGATGGCTCGGGTCTCCACTGCCACCTGCAAGGGGGACATGGTGCCATGAGCCACCCCCTCCCTGGCGCCGCCCTGCTGCCCTCCCCCAGGGCTGCGGCTCACTGTGGCATCCTCGGCCAGGTAGTGCTCCGGGATGGGGATGTGGTGGTTGGGGAACTTGTGTGGCACCAGCTTCCGCTCCTCTGCTGCCCACAGCGCCGAGGCCAGGTCGGGGAAGTTCTCAAAGAGGTCATAGCCCTCCTCGGTCCAGTGGCCCAGTGCCCAGTTGCCCAGCTCGGAGCCCTGTGTGCAGCCCAGGGCAGCAGTGAGCCTGAGGGAAGCGTCTTGGTGTCCTGCATCTCATCCCATCCACCCCCACACCCCCCTTCTGTCCTGCCCCATCCACCTCCTTGCTGTCTCATCCCAGCGCCCTGCCCCAGGATCCTAGAATGGTTTGAGTTAGAAGTGACCTTAAAGCTCATCCAGTTCCACCCCCCCCGCCAGGGACAGGGACACCTCCCACAGCCCAGGTTGGCCAGGGGGAGATTGGATGCTCTCCAGAGGAGACTCCACAACCTCTCTGGGCAGCCTGCTCCAGGCCTCCAGCACCCTCACACCAAGAAGTTTCTCCTCCTGCTTTCCGTAACACAAGGACATTTCACTACCCGCCAAGCCCTGCTGGGCCCAAGCCAGCTGTAGATGCCCCATGGTCCCCCTCTCCACCCCCCCTCCCATCCCCCTGCCATGCCTGCCTGGTTCTGCCATGCTCACCGCCTCTCGTGCCAGCTCGTAGCCGTCGGGGTTGAGGGCTGGCACCAGGTGGATCCGGGTCTCTGCCACCAGGCTCCTGACGCGGGGGTTGCCGTCGCTGTACTCCTTGCACAGGAACTGCATCAGCAGCAGCAGCAGCTCCCTGCCCAGCGCCTCGTTGCCGTGCAGCCCTGCCGTGTAGCGGAACTCCGGCTCCCCTGGGGGGGTGGGCAGGGGGTGGGCGGAGGTCACCCTGCTGCCCAGAGCGCTGCCTGCAGCGGGGTCCTCCTCACCTGCCCCCCTCACCTGGCTCGTGCTCGCCAGGGTTGTCAGAGATCTCCATGGCGTAGATCTTCAGCCCCCGGGAGCTCCTGCCCAGGCTGTAGATGCGGCTGATGCTGGGGCACTCCTCGTTCACCACCTTCATCAGCTGAGGGAGGCAGGGCCTAGGGGCCTGAGCCACCCCCACCGAGATGCTCCCCCCGTGGGAGTGCCCCCCCTGCGTGGGAATGCCCCCTCAGCACAGAGGGCCCCGTCCCGGGGAGCTGCTCACCTGCCTCATGTCCTTGTAGCTGTGGTGGCGGAAGTCCAGGTTGTCACTGGAGGTCACTTCGTTCTGCTGGGTGTAGTAGCTGCTGACGGCTGCAGAGGGCACAGGGAGCGGGCGCTGGGGACGTGCCACCCCCGACACCCCCAGCCTGCTCCGGGCGCTGTCCGGGGGTGCCCTTACCGGAGAGGGGGCAGCCCAGCACCTCCAGGCGCATGCAGAGGCTGCCGTTCCAGCTCAGCGGGTAGATGCGGATGTACCGAGCCACCACCGGCTCGGGGAACTCGGTCAGAACCGGCGTGTCCTTGTCCACGTTGCCGTAGAACTTCTGCCGAGGGCGGGGGGGAGAGGTCACCAGGGCCTGGGAGTCCTTACTGCCCCCCCACCGGCCGCCCGCGGCTCCCCTACCATCTCCTCGTAGCCGTTGCTGTACATCACCCAGGTCTGGCTGTCGTTGCTGAAGCCAACGTAGAAGCTGGTGACGAAGTCCTCACTACGGGGCGAAGGGGACAGGTTGGGGCGGGGCGGGTCCCCGAACTTCTCCCCGCGTCTGTCCCCTCCCGGCCGCCCCCGGCCGTTACTGGATCTGGGAGTCGCGGCCCTGGGTGACGACGCCGCTGAACTTGGTGCTGCGCCGGCTGTCCACCTCCAGCCACTGCGCTCGGCTGCCGTCGTCCTCCGCGCACCACGCCCCGTCGAAGAAATCCTCCTCGTTGGTGCCGGCCTGCGGCGGGGACAGCAGGGGGAGGGACGCGGGCTGGGGCTGGAGGGGCGCCCGCTGGCACGGGTGGTGGGCACGGGGGGGATGAGCCTCACCTGCATGTTGAGGCGGCCGCGCTGGGCGCCCAGCCCGTGGCGCAGCATGGAGGAGGCCAGCAGCTGGTCGTCCTCCACACGGTGCGACTCCAGGCCGAGGGGGGGACAGCCTGGGGACGGGGGGGGGAGGGGGCGCAGGTGGTGGGCATACCCCCAGACTGCAGCGGGGTGCCCACTGCCACCCTGGAATGGGGGCACTCACTTATCTTCTCCGGGGGGGTCCATTCGTCTTCATCTGTCCCTGGCTTCTTCCCCCCTGGTTTTTTGTGTTTTCCTGGGAAAGAGACACGGGGGTGGGGTGGGGGGGTGGCGGGCCTGGGCTGAGGACAGGGCTGAGGGGTCAGGGACAGGGCTGAGGGGACCGGGACCGAGAGCTGGCACTCACTTTTGCGGTCCTGGCCCTTCTCCTCTTCCCAGGGGTCCTCCTCCTCCTCCTTGCTGCTGCCATCTTTCTTGGGCTTCCCTGGGGAGGAGAGTGGCTGCTGGGGTCATGCCACCCACCCCAGGGACATGCCACCTGCCCTATGGATGTGCCACCCACGCCAGGGACATGCTACACACCCTATGGATGTGCCACCCACCCCAGGGACCTGCTGCCCGCCACAGGGATGTGCCACTCGGCCGGAGAACTTGCCATCCACCCTTTGGGGTGTGCTACCCACCCTGCAGGACACAGCACTCACCACACGGCTGTGCCACCTGCCCAGAGATGTGCTACCTGGGGACATGCCATGCATCCCATGGATGTGCCACCCATGCTGAGGATGTGCCACCAACCAGCCCCTGGGATGTGCCACCCACCTTGGGGACATTCTGCCCACTATGTGGCTGTGCCACTCAGCCTGAGGGTGTGCCACCCCCCAGGGGTGTGCCACGCCCCCAGGGGTGTTCCATCCCCCCCAGGGATGTGCTGCCCTCCTCTCACCAGGCTTCAGTTTCTCCTCGTCTGTCTCCATCTCCTCTCCTTTGTCTGGGTGTTTCCTGGCCTTTGGCGGGGGGGGCAGGGGGTACCCCACTGCGGGGGGAAAAGGAGAGCCTGGCCACCCCTTCAGGTAGTGGGGGACAGAGGGCAAAGAGGGGGTACAGGGGTGCAGGCCGCTGGCAGAGCCTAGCAGAGGGAATCTCTGACTGTGGGGCCAGGCAGAGCCCCCAGGGGTGGGGGTCCCGGGGTGCCCTGGTGCCCCCTGGTTCGTCACTCACAGTCGTCGTAGTCGGGTGGCTCGAAGCCCTCCTCGTAGTCCCCTTCAGTCACAGGGAAGGGCAGAGAGGGTGGCTGGGGTGGGGCTGGGGGCTCCTCCCGCTTCGCTGGGGAGCGTGAAAGAGGCCATGGTGGGGATGAGGGGGTCCTCGTGTCCCTGTGGGGTCCCCCCTGTCCCCACAGAGTCAGCCTGCCCTTAATGGGATCCCCATGTCCCTATGGAGTCCCCATGTCCCTATGGGGATCCCCACACTTCTACTGTGCCCCTATGGGGTGCCCGTGTCCCCTAAGTCCCTGGGGGGTCCCCTGTACCCCTATAGGATCCCCATGTCCCTGCAGGGTCCCCTACACCCCTGTGGGATCCCCATGTCCTGGCGGGGTCCCCTGTGCCCCTGTGGGGTCCCCATGTCTCCACAGGACCCTTCTATACCCCCAGGGATCTCCAAGCCCCTGTAGGGTGCCCAAGCGCCCTGGGGTCCCCACCCCCCATGCCTCTTTGCTGTCCCCCTGACCACCCAGGATCTGGGCAGCCCCCAGATGCTGCTCCCCTTAGTTCCCAAGGCTGGGGACTGCCCCTCCCCACCCCTGCGGGTGGTGCCAGCCCCCGCTCTGTCCCCTCCCCCACTGACGTGGCTCCTCGGGCTGGGGCCAGACTCTCTCCGGTCTCCTGCTCGGCGGCTTTCGGGGCTTCTGCTGCCGCCGGACGTAGTCGACTGGGGACACAAAAGGGTGGCAGGAGCTTTGGGGGTGCCAGGCGGAGGGAACACCCCCTGCCTGCAGGCCGAGGGACCCTGGCAGTGCCCCCACCCGCGCCCTGGCACCATACAGTCCTCGTAGTCCTCCCGTTCCAGCTGCTCGTTGTAGTCCAGCGTGGGGGGCTCCGGCTCCTCGGGGACCTCTGCCGGGAGGGGACACGTGGGGAAGGGGCGCAGGGGACATGCCACGTGTGGGGAGGGGGCGCTGGGGAGCAGGGAGGCGGATTTGGGGGCAGGGGGGTGGGCCTGGGATGCAGGGCAGTGTCCCCTGGGAACAGGGAGATATCCCCAGAGATGCAGAGGCGTGACACGGGCACTGAAAGGTGGCTTTGGGGGCCGGGGAGATGGCAGCGAGAGCAGTGAGGTGACACCAGGGTGCAAGGAAGTGGCACCTGGGGACAGAGAGAAGGCCTTGGGGTGCAGGGAGGTGGCACTGGGGGCGCAGGGAGTTGCAGGGAAGTGGCATCAGGGAACAAGGAGGTGGCCCTGGGTGCAGGGCACTCACCAGGTTTGGGCTCAGGGTGCCAGTCCTTGCCCAGGCGCCAGGGCTCACTTGGTGACTTTTCCAGCTCCTCTGGACAGCGGGAGAAGGAGTGAGGAGCGGTGCCACCCCCGCGGAGCAGCCCTCACGGGGGAGGAAGGCTGCGGCAGAGGGGACCCCCACGGGGAACAAAGCCGCAGAGGGCCACCGGGGACCGAGCGGGACACGGGGTGACACCCGTGGTGTGACAGCCCCGACACCCCCAACACTGTGCCCCCCCGGACTCACCTCGGGCACCTCCATCCCAGCCACCTCCATCCTCCTCCTCCTCATAGGGCAGATGCTGCTCGGGGGATGTCCCCTCGGTGTCCTTGCCCCGGGGGGGGCTCGGGGGGGCGCTGGGGGATGGCTGCGGTGGCTTCTTGCCAGAAGGTGCTTTGGAGGCTTTGGGTGGCTTCTCCTTGGCCTTTTTGGAGCCTTTTGGGGGCTTCTCGGAGCCTTTTGGGGGTTTCTCCTTGGGTTTCTTGGGGGGCTTGTCCTTGTCCTTGTCCTTGCCTTTGTCTTTGTCCTTGTCCTTGCCCTTGTTTTGCCCTTGTCCTTGTCCTTGTCCTTGTCCTTGTCCCTGTCCTTGTCCTTCTTGGAGCCGCGGGGTCTCTCCTTGGGTTTCTTGGTAGGTTTTGGAAGTTTTTCCTTCTTCCCCTTCTTGGGTTTCCCCGGCTCCATCACCGGCCCCGAGGAGCCTGGGGGGAGGGGGCAGGTAGCAGGGTGGCCAAGGGCGGCCTGGGCAGGGTCCTCCAAACCCGCTGCCCCCTAAACCCTGTCCCTACTCCCCCCGCCCCGCAAGCTGTGCTCCAAACCCCACTGCCCACCCCCGCCCCCGCTCTGTACCCACTCCCCCTGCCTCCCCAGCCTTGCCCCACACCCACTGTCCCCCAAACCCTGCCCCGCGTCCCTCTGCCCCCCAGCCCCACCGCCCCCCAGCCCCGTGGGATCCCCTCCGGTGCCCGCTGCCAGGGCAGCTCCAAGTCGTGGTGCCGATGCCGTTCGCTGACCGGTGCCGGTGCCCAGGTCGGTGCCGGTGCCCAGGTCGGTACCGGTGCCGATGCCCAGATCAATGGGAGCGCCCAGGTCGGTGCCGAAGCCCAGGTCGGTGCCGTCCCCATCCTCGTCGCCGTCGCCTCGCCCCCGGGCCCGAGGAAGCCCCGCAGGAACTCCTCGATCTCGGCGTCGCTGATCGCGGGCGGCGCGGCGGGGCCCGGGGCAGCGCCGAGGGGCAGCAGCGGCAGCAGCGCGGCCGTCAGCAGGAGGCAGGAGCGGGGCGGCCCCGGCAGCGCCATCGCCGCGTCCGCTCTGCGGCCTCGAACGGCCCCGCAGCGTCCCGGAGAGCCCAGGCGGGAGCGCGGGGGGCGGATGCAGGGGGCGGGGGCGGCACCGAG
>JAAWVA010000037.1:3224574-3265699 GCA_015227895.2 Colaptes auratus
CCGGGGACCATTCAATGATTCTGTGACCATGGTGGTCAGGGGGTCATGGCAGGTCATGGCAGGTCGTGGTGACCCACATGGCTCACGGGTCCATCACAGACCAAGCACCCAGGCTTCAGCATCCATCAGGGGGCAGCTGAGGCCAGACCTGCTCCCAGCTCACCAGCACCATCAGGGTCCTGCTGCCCTTGTCCTGGCACTGCCAAAGCATCCCTGGCCCTGCCCAGAGTGTCCCCTGACACTGCCCAAGGCGTCCCTGGGCAGGGGCTGCTGCAGCAGCCTGTGAGGGACCAACAGGCTTGGAAGCTGCACAGGTGCAGGAGGGGATACTGGGAATGGAGAGGGTATGGAGAGAGGATACTGGGAATGCAGAGTGGGATATGGAGGGGAGAGGGATGTGGGGGGTGCAGGACGGGATGCTGGGGTGCAGGAGGGAGGCTAGAGAAGGAGAGAGGGATGCTGGAGGTGCAGGAGGGGATGCTGGAGGTGCAGGACAGGATGCTGGGGGGTGCAGGAAGGGATGCTGGAGAAGGAGAGAGGGATGCTGGGGGTGCGGGAGGGGATGCTGGAGGTGCAGGAGGGGATGCTGGAGGTGCAGGAGGGGATGCTGGGGGTGCAGGAGGGGAGGTGGGGGTTCAGGAAGGGATGTGGAGGTGCAGGAAGGGATGCTGGAGAAGGAGAGAGGGATGCTGGGGTTGCAGGAAGGGGATGTGGAGGTGCAGGAGGGGATGCTGGGGGTGCAGGACGGGATGCTGGGGGTGCAGGAAGGGATGCTGGGGGTGCAGGAGGGGATGCTGGGGGTGCAGGACGGGATGTGCTGGGGTTGCAGGACGGGATGCTGGGGGCAGCGGTGCAGGAGGGGATGCTGGGGGTGCAGGACGGGATGCTGGGGGTGCAGGAGGGGATGCTGGGGGTGCAGGACGGGATGCTGGAGGTGCAGGAGGAGCTGAGGACTGGATGCCTGAGGTGTACTGGAGGTGCAGGAGGGGATACTGGAGGGAGTGGGGAGACAGGTTGCAGGGGGTCAACTGGGAAGGAATCAGGAGGCAGTGCTGGTCTGGGGGGCTCCAGGACACTTGAAGGGGGGCTGCAGGAGGCAGTGCAGGCTCTGGAAGAGTTAACCTCCAGCAGCTCCTTCCAGCTGCTGGGGATCAGGCTTGGTGCTGGGGGAAATTCCTGCCGGCAGCTGCCACATTCCCAGCCCCAGAAGCTCCCTCCCTGCTGGCTGCCGGGAAATGCCTCCGGCCAGCAGCCTCCAACACAAAGCAGCTTTCTTTTGGGGGGCCAGGGGGACACCCCCACGGTGGCAGGCAAGCTTCAACCCAGGGAGGGGGAAGGAAACACACACCCCCCACCCCCCAAACGTTCATTTGTGCCTCCCCCCAGCCCCAGTATGGGGGAGGGGGTGTTGTGGGACCAGGGGGAAGTTTGGGGGCTGGGCAGAGGTGTTTTGGGGCTGGGGGGGAGGTGTTTTGGGGCCTGGAGGTGTTACCATGGAGAAGCTTTGGGGCCAAGAGAGGTTTTTGGGACTGGGGGGCAGGTATTTTGGGGCCAGGAATGTTGGGGCTCTGAAACATTTAAGGGAGGAGGGAGATGTTTTCAGGCCAGGAGAGGTTTTGATGCCAGGAGGTGTTTTGAGGCCGGGAGAAGTTTTGGGGTTGGGGCGGGGGGGAGAGATTCAGGACCAAAGGGAAGTTTTGGGACCATGGGAAGTTTGGGGACCAGGAGGTGTTTTGGGGCTGGGGGGAGATGTTTGGGACCAGGGGGAAATTTGGGGTCTGGGAGGGTTTGTAGGGCTGGGGGGAGATATTAGGGGCTGGGGGGGCAGTGGTTTGGGGCCAGGGGTGTTACCATGGAGAAGTTTTGGGCCACCAAGTGATGTTTTGGGGTGGGGGGAGATATTTTGGGGGCCAGGAGGGGTGTAGGGGCTGGGGGGAAGGTTTGGGACGGGGGATATTGGGGGCTGGGACAGATGTTTTGGGCCCAGGAGATGTTCTGGCACCATGCAGAAGTGTTGGGACCAGGAGATGTGTTTGGGCCTCTGGAATCTTTGGGGGCTGGGCTGTGGGGAGGTATTTTGGGGCTGGGGGAAGTTTGGGACTGGGGGAAGTTTGGGAGCTGCAGGGAGATGTTTCAATGCTGGGAGGTGTTTGGGGGCTGGGAGAGATGTTTTGGGGGCCAGGAGATGTTTGGGGACCACAGGGAATGTTGGGCCTGGGGGAAGGTGTCTGGGGCCAGGGGGGGTACCATGGAGAAATTGGGGCATGAGAGGTTTCAGGGCTGGGGGAGGAAGATATTTTGGGGCCAGGAGGTGTTCGGGGGCAGGAGTGTTGAGGCTTAGAGGAAATTTTGGGACCACAGGAAGTCTCAGGGCCAAGAGATGTTTTGGGGCTGTGGGAAGATATTTTGAGGCCAGGGGAAGTTTGGGGCCAGGAGATGTTTTGGGGCTGGGAGGAGATATTTTAGGGCCAGGAGGTGTGTTTTGGGACCAGGGAGAAAGCTGGGGGGGGACCAGGAGGTGTTTTGGGGCCAAGGGCAGGCTCTGGGGCAGGAGCTGCTTGATGCCTGGGGGTTGTTTGGGGACAGGGCAGGGTGAGGGCAGTTCTGGGAGCAGGGAGGAGGTGTCTGGGGCGGGGGGTGGTATTCTGTGGCCAGGCTGGGGGCTGAGGCTGTGTGCCTGCAGTACTGCAGGTGAAGTGGCCGCTGCTGGGACGTGCCCGCAGGAGCCACGCTGAAGGACAGCCGCTCGCCTTCGCCAGCGCACCTGGTGAGAGCAGCACCACCCGGGGGGACATCCCCAGGGAACCCCACGGGATGCTGGCAGGGGGTTGGCTTTGGGGGAGGTGTGGTTGGTTTCACCCTGCTGTGCCGCAGTCAACAAGGTCCCGGTGGGGCAGCATGGCCACCACATGCATCCCTGACGCCGCTCATCACGACAGCAACGACCACTTCACGCCAGGCTCGCCCAGCGGGCACACTCTCACTGGACATCGACCCAAAGAAGGTGAGCAGCCCCAGGCGGGGCAGCAAGGGGCACAGCACACCTCTGCTGCTGGCACCAAACTGGCAGCAGTGCCTGGCACCATTGAGCTCTGCGGCATCCGGGGGGGAGAGGAAACCAGGAGGTTCAAGCAGGGCAAGGGCAGGGTCTGCCCTGGGGAGCAACAACCTCCTGCAGCAGCACAGCTGAGGGGGAACTGATGGGAAGCAGCTCCAGGAGAAGGAGCTGGGGGGCTGGGGGACAGGAAGGTGAAGGGAGCCAGCAGTGGGCCCTGGGGGCAAGAAGGCCAGGGGTGTCCTGGGGTGGGCAGGGAGGAGAGGGTGGGCAGCAGGGCAAGGGAGGCTCTGCTGCCCCTCTGCCTGCCCTGGGGGGCCACAGCTGCAGTCTGGTCCAGCTCTGGGCTCCCAGCTGCAGGAGCCTGGGAAGTGGAGGAGAGAGTCCAGGGGCAGGCTGGGAAGCTGCTGAGGGGCTGGAGCAGCTCTGGCAGCAGCGCAGGCTGAGAGGCCTGGGGCTGAGACTGGAGCAGAGCAGCCCCAGAGGGCAGCTGAGCAAGCTCAGCAAGAGCTGAAGGAGTGGGGGGGGCAGGAGGCTGTGGGGCCAGACTTGCTGAGTGGTGCCCAGGGCAGGCAAGGGGCAAGAGGCACAAACTTGAGCAAAGAAAGTTCCATCCAAACATGAGGAGGAACTTCTTGGTTTTGAGGGGTGGCACAGCCCTGTAGCAAGCTGCCCAGGAAAGGTGCCAGGGAGCTTGTGGAGTCTCCATCTCTGGAGACATTCAAAAACCATCTGGAGGTGTTCCTGTGTGCCCTGCCCTGGGTGCCCCTGCTCTGGCCAGGGTGGGACTGGATGATCTCCAGAGGTCCCTTCCAGCCCTGCCATGCTGTGATGCTATGAGCAAAGGCACTGCCAGCATGGTGCATGCTGGCAGTGGGAGGTTCCTCTGCTTCCAGATGGCCTTCACAGCCTGGTCTGGGGGTAGTGGAAGGGGATGCAGCTGGTGGTCCTGGCCTGGCTGTGGGTGGGTTGGGGGATGTGGGGACCCCTTCAGGTCTCCCTATGGTTCTCTCAGCTGCTGTAGGTGGACAGAAGAAGAAGTGGGGTGCTGGGAAGGGGATGGTGGTGGTAGAAGGATGGGGGTGCCAGTCTCCTGGATGGGGTGCTGGGAGGAGGATGGGGTGCTGGGAGGAGGATGGGGTGCTGGGAGGAGGATGGGGTGCTGGGAAGAACCAGAAACCATAGAGTTATTTGGTTGGAAAAGAGCTCTAAGATCAAGTCCAACCATCAGGAAGATCTGGTGCAGGGAGGAGGATGGGGTGCTCAGGGGGAGGGCGTTGGGGGAGTTGGGGTGCCTGGGGCAGGGTGCTCAGGGCAGTTGGGGTGCCTGGGAGCAGACAGGGTGCCATGTCCATGCCCAACTCTGCTTCCCCTCCTGCCTGTGCCCGCAGGGATCCCGCGGCCGCCGCACCCCTCGGAGCTGCCTCCCTACTACCCTCTGTCCCCCGGAGCCGTGGGGCAGATCCCACACCCGCTGGGCTGGCTGGTGCCACAGTAAGGATGGTCTGGGGGCTTAATCCCACCACCATGTGACCTGCCCCAGGCAGCTCCTGGGAGCCCCACATCCCCTTGACCCCCACATCCCCTGATCCCGACGTCCCCCTGACCCCCACATCCCCTTGAGCCCCACATCCCCTTGAGCCCCACGCCCCCCTCACCCCCCCCATCCCCTCAGCCCCCCCATCCTCGGCCCCCCATCCCCTCAGCCCCACATCCCCCTCATTCCCTTTTCCTCCTCTCCCCACATTCTCCTGGGAGCCCCATGGGACACCAAGGGCTGTCCTGGGAGCTGGGAAGTTGGGGGGCTCCCTGCTGCTGGGAGTTTTGGGTGCCATCAGGAGAGACAGGGGCCAGAGAGCAGCTGGGCCCCCCCGGGCTGCTGGGGGCTGGTTTCCCACCCAAGGCTCTGTGCTGGCAGGCAGGGGCAGCCTGTGTACTCTATCCCCCCCGGAGGCTTCCGCCACCCCTACCCTGCCCTCGCCATGAACGCCTCCATGTCCAGGTGAGTCCCAGGGACCCTTCTTGGACAGCCCGGGGCTGGCACTGTGCCCTGGCTGCTTCCCTTGGGACGATGTGGGATTGGTGACCCCAAGGAGACCCTCCCCCCCACCCAGGCACAGGGGGCTGTGGTGATCTCCTCAGATGAAAATGCCCCTGCTGGGGGTGCCCACGGGTGGGGGCATCACTTCTGTGGGTTCATGTTGCACCTTAGGCAAGCTGGGGTGGCACCAGGGTAAAAGCAGACCCGCAGCTGGGTGGAGGCTGGAGGTCTGACCCAGGAGGTTCTCAGGAGGGGTTTTGGGGTGGAACTCTGGAGGTGTTCAGAGACAGACTGGAGAAGGGAAGGCTCCAGGGAGAGCTCAGAGCAGCCTTCCAGTCCTGAAGGGGCTCCAGGAGAGCTGGGGAGGGACTTTGGCCAAGGTGGGAGTGCCAGGCTGAGGGACATGGCTTTGAGCTGGGAGAAGGGAGACTGAGAGTGGAAAGGAGGAAGAAATTCTTTCTGGTGAGGGTGGAGAGAACTCTGGCCAGGCTGCCCAGGGAGGCTGTGGCTGCCTCCTGCCTGGAGGTATTGAAGGCCAGGCTGGATGAGGCCCTGAGCAAGCTGGGCTGGTGGGAGGTGTCCCTGCCCATGGCAGGGGGTGGGGAGCTGGATGAGCTTTGAGGGTCCCTTGCAGGCTCAGTCCATAGAATCATAAGAATGGTCAGAGCTGGAAGGGACCTCCAAGCTCAGCCAGTTCCAACGCCCTGCCGTGGGCAGGGACACCTCACGCTAGATCGGGTTGCTCAGAGACACATCCAGCCTGGCCTTAAAAACTCCGTGAGCGCTGGTGCCGGTGGGCAGATCACCAGCCCTCTGCTCCTGCTCCCCTGCAGTTTGATGTCCAGCCGCTTCTCCCCACACATGGTCCCACCACCCACCCACGGCCTGCACCCTCGGGCATCCCGCACCCCACCATCGTCTCCCCATCGTGAAGCAGGAGCCAGTGAAGCCCAGCGTCAGCCCCGGGGGCAACTCGTGAGTGGGGGAGAGGGAAGGCTGCGACCGGCGCTGGGCAGCTGGGCCCGGGGCGTGCAGCGGGCCCTGACGCCCCCTGGCCCCGCCCGCAGGAAGTCTCCTGTCGCCGTGAAGAAGGAGGAGGAGAAGAAGCCTCACATCAAGAAGCCTCTCAACGCCTTCATGCTGTACATGAAGGAGATGAGGGCCAAGTGGTGGCCGAGTGCACGCTGAAGGAGAGCGCAGCCATCAACCAGATCCTGGGCGGCGGGTGCGGGGCACCCCCGGGCACCTCCCCTGGCACCTCCCTGGGCATCTCCCCAGCACCTCCCCTGGCACCCCCCGGGCACCTCCCCAGCACCCCCCTGGGCACATCCCCTGGCACCTCCTGGGCATCTCCCCAGCACCTCCCCTGGCACCCCCCCCGGGCACCTCCCCGGCACACCCCTGGGCACCTCCCCTGGCACCTCCCTGGGCATCTCTCCAGCACCTCCCCGCGCACCTCCCCTGGCACCTCTCCAGGCACCCCCTGGGCACCTCCCGGGCACCTCCCCAGGCATCTCCCGGCACCTTCCCTGGGCATCTCCCCGGGCACCCCTCTGGTCACCTCCGGGCACCTCCCCTGGCACTCCCCTGGCATCTCCCTGGGCATCTCCCTGGGCACCCCCCGGGCACCTCCCTGGCACCTCCCCTGGCACCTCCCCTGGCATCTCCCCAGACACCCCCGGCACACCCCCCGGCACCCCCCCCAGCACCTCCCCGGGCACCTCCCCGGGACACTCCCCGGACACCTCCCGGGCACCTCCCCTGGCACCTCTCTGGGCACCTCCCCGGGCACCCCCGGCACCTCCCCGGACACTTCCCCAGGCATCTCCCCAGCACCTCCCCAGGCACCTCCCCTGGCACCTCCCTGGCACCTCCCTGGACACTTCCCCAGGCACCTCCCTGGGCACCTCTGTGCCCATTGCCTGACACCAACAGCAGCCTCCAGCCCCCTGACCCCACCTCTGCCGCTGGCCCTTGGCCAGCCCAGGGGGTCCTGGGGAGCTGGAGAGGAGACCTGGCTGGCAATGGGCCAGGGGGGGCTGGGAGCTGTGCGGCCCCAAGGGTGGGCTCAGAGCCAGAAGTGTGGCTGGAGAGGGGAGCATGGAGTTGGGGTTGCAGGGTGGAGTTGAGGTTTCCTGAGTGGATTTAAGGTATTAGGGTGGAGCTGAGCTGTTCAGAGTGGGTTTGGGGTTTGCAGAGTGGAGTTGGGGTTCTTAGGGTGGAGTTGGGGTTTGCAGGGTGGAGGTGGGGTTTTAGGATGGATTTAGGGGTTGCAGGGTGGTTTGGGGGTTTTAGGATGGATTTAGGGTTGCAGGGTGGTTTGGGGTTTCCAGCATGATTTGGGCTTTTTGCAACGTTGCTCAGGGGGTTGTAGTTTGGGTTTGGGTTTGTAGCATGGATTTAGGTTGGCAGCTTGGCTGTGGGGTTCCCAGGCAGGTGTCTGTGGGCTCCTGGGCTGGCTGTGGGGTTCCCAGGTGGCTGTGGGGTTCCCAGGCAGGTGTCTGTGGGCTCCTGGGTGTCTGTGGGGTTCCCAGGCAGGTGGCTGTGGGCTCCTGGGCTGGCTGTGGGGTTCCCAGGCAGGTGTCTGTGGGCTCCTGGGCTGGCTGTGGGGTTCCCAGGCAGGTGGCTGTGGGCTCCTGGGCTGGCTGTGGGGTTCCCAGGTGGCTGTGGGCTCCTGGGCTGGCTGTGGGGTCAGGGCAGCTCTCCTGTCCCTGCAGTGGCACTCCCTGTCCCGGGAGGAGCAGGCCAAGTACTACGAGCTGGCGCGCAAGGAGCGGCAGCTGCACTCCCAGCTCTACCCAACCTGGTCGGCGCGCGACAACTATGTGAGTGCCCCCGAGGGGTCCCCTCCTGCCCCCTCCTCGACTCCCAGGGGCTTCCCTGGTGTCTGGCTGGTGGGAGGTTGCCTCCAGTGCCTGGGGAGGTGTTTGGGGTGCTGAGTCCCTAGGGAAGCTCTACTGCCCTCAGAGGCTGCTGCATTCTCCTGGAAGCTCAGGGCAGCATTGGCATCGCTCAGCAGCACCGGGAGGGGATTCTGCCCTCTGCTCTACTCAGACCCACCTGCAGCACTGCCTCCAGCTCTGGGGCCCCCAGCACAAGAAAGACCTGGAGCTGCTGGAGAGGGTCCAGAGGAGGCACAGGCTGCCAGGGAGGCTGTGGCTGCCTCCTCCCTGGTGGTGTTGAAGGCCAGGCTGGATGAGGCCTTGAGCAAGCTGTGCTGGTGGGAGGTGTCCCTGCCCATGGCAGGGGTTGGCACTGGATGAGCTCTGAGGTCCCTTCCAACCCAACCCATTCATCCACCCATGAATTCCTTGCCCACCCAGCAGCCCCCAGGGGCTGCCCCATAGCAGAAAGCCACCTGAGGCGCTCCTCCTCTTCGCCAGGGCAAGAAGAAGAAGCGGAAGCGCGAGAAGCTGGCGCAGCAGCAGAGCCACGACCCCGAGGGTGAGTACGGCCCTGCCGGGCGCCGCCCGCGGCCCCGCCAGGCGTGAGCCCGCCCCGTGCCCCGCAGGCTCCCTGGCGCCCCGCAGCAAGAAGCCCTGCGTGCCCTACCCGGCGGCGGAGAAGCCCTGTGGCAGCCCGGCCTCGTCGCACGGCAGCATGCTGGACTCCCCCGCCACGCCCTCGGCCGCCCTGGCCTCGCCCGCCGCGCCCGCGCCCCACCCACTCCGAGCAGGCTCAGCCTCTCTCCCTCACCACCAAGCCCGAGGCCCGGGCTCAGCTCGCTCTGCATTCAGCCACCTTCCTCCGGGCAAAGCTGCTGCTTCTGCTGCTGCTTCTTCTTCCTCCTCTTCCTCTTCTTCTTCCTCCTCCTCCTCCTCCTCTTCTTCCTCCTCCTCCGGCCTTGGCACTCCACCCACACTCCTCTCCAGACCCCTCCCCTTCTCCTCGGTGCCCCCCACGGCTCTCCTGGCCTCCCCTCCAGCCAGCTTGGCTGTGCTGCAGACACAGCCCCTGTCCCTGGTCACCAAATCTGCTGACTGAGGGCAAAACCTGGTTGCCCCCCTTCCCCCCCCCCCAGCTTCCTGTCCCCTTCCTGTCCCTTTCTCCTGCTGTACATTTTGCAGAAGCCACAATCAAGAACCCAACGCAGCCAAACCCATTTATTGGTCAATATTGACCCTCTCTGAACTCTTTTGGGAGCAGACTCTGGAGGAAGAGGCTTCCTGCCCCGAGCTGCCACCAAGCAGCCCACCTAAAGACCATTTTTATTAAAAAAAATGAGAAAAAAGGAAAAAAAAAAATGGAAAGAGGAAACAGAAACCCAACCCAAGGCCTCCAGGAGCTGCTGCTGCTGCTGCTGCTGGAAGCCTGTGAGCTGAGCACGGGCAGCCCGGGCACGGCGATGCCAGCGGAGCGGCTGCCCTGCGCCCGGGGCGCCGCTGCATCCCAGGAGGTGCCCAGTCCACCCCCAGCCTGGGGAGGAGGCAGACTGGGCCCTGAGGATGCTGCACCATCAGCCCTGCCCCTCCCTGCAGGGGCTGGGCTGCAGGAGCCGGGCTGAGCCCCAGGCTGGGGGAAGGCTCTGGGGGTTGGCCCCGGGGAACTCTTTTGGTATTTTTCACAAAGGAAATAAAAGTTCAGCTGCAGCTCTCCTGCCTCGGCTTGGGCAGTGCCTGTGCCCACAGCTCTGTGCCACAGCACAGCTGGCACCATGCCCCTGGAGGGAGCTCGGGATGGGCCCTGGATGTGTGCCGGGAAGGGGCTTGGGAAGGGGCTCTGGCTGGGTCCTGGATGGGGCTCTGGCTGCGTCCTGGGATGGGGCTCTGGCTGCGTCCTGGGATGGGGCTCTGGCTGCGTCCTGGGATGGGGCTCTGGCTGCGTCCGGGACGGGGCTCTGGCTGCGTCCGGGACGGGGCTCTGGCTGCGTCCGGGATGGGGCTCTGGCTGCGTCCGGCACGGGGCTCTGGCTGCGTCCGGGACGGGGCTCTGGCTGCGTCCGGGACGGGGCTCTGGCTGCGTCCTGGACGGGACTCTGGATGTGTTCTGGGATGGGGCTCTGGATGTATCCTGGGAAGTATCTTGGGGCTCTCATTGTATCCTGGGAAGTGTTCTGGGATGGGGCTCTGGATGTGTCCTGGGATGGGGCTCTGGATGTGTCCTGGGAAGTATCTTGGGATGGGGCTCTGGATATGTCCTGGGAAGTATCTTGGGCTCTCATTGTATCCTGGGAAGTGTCTTGGGATGGGGCTCTGGATGTGTCCTGGGAAGTATCTTGGGGCTCTCATTGTATCCTGGGAAGTGTCTTGGGATGGGGCTCTGGATGTGTCCTGGGAAGTGTTTTGGGGCTCTCATTGTATCCTGGAAGTGTCTTGGGATGGGGCTCTGGATCTGTCCTGGGATGAGGCTCTGGTTGTGTCCTGAGAAGTGTCTTGGGCTCTCATTGTATCCTGGAAGTGTCCTGGGATGGGGCTCTGGCTGTGTCCAGGGATGGGGCTCTGGCTGTGGCCCAGGAAGCATCTCAGGGCAGGGCTCTGATCCAGCCCCAGAGCAGGGCCAGGGGCCAGGCACAACCCCAGCTTGGGAGCAGCATCTCCGCACTTCCAATGTGGCCTCGAGCAGCCAAGTCCAGCTGAGAGCCATCCCTGCCTGTGGAGGTTGCTGCAGATGAGCTCTGAGCTCCCTTCCAAGCCTCTGCTGGGCACAAGGTGGGTTTGGGGTGCCCATCCCAGTGCTGTGCCAGCAGCTGTAGAGGGGCAGCAGGAGGCTGGGCTTAAGGAAACCACTCCAGGAGGTGCTCTGTGGTGTTCAGTGTCCTCTCTCACCTCCTGATCTCAACTTCTCAGCCAATTTCCATTTCCCAGGCCCCAGCCCAGCCCCTGTGGGCACCTTGCTGTCCTTAGGCTCCTGGCCCCTGGCAGTGGGCAGCATCCAAACCATTCCTGAGCCCTTCCCCCAGCTCCCAGTTCCCTGGGTGCTTGTGCCCACTTGGTGGGGCAGGGCCACCCCCTCCTCTTGTGACCTTTCTCTTTTCCTTTCTAGTGCCAGGCTGGTGTGAGAAGCCCCTGGGAAGGTGTCCTCAGCAAACTGGAGTGGCAGCAGATGCCCATCCGCAGGTAGAGGGAAAGAGAACCTCCTGGTATCTTGCCCTCATTGCAGTTGGTGCCAGCACCTGGCAGAGGTTGTGTGAGACAGGTGGGTGCCATGGGGGGATGCTGGCAGCTGCAGCAGATGGCACCTGGGGGCCAGGATTTCACAGAATCACAGAACAGGAGGGGCTGGAAGGGACCTCTGGAGATCACCCAGTCCAAGCCCTGCCAGAGCAGGGCACACAGAACACATCCAGGGGGGTTTGGAAGCTCTCCAGAGACGAGACTCCACAACCCCCCTGGGCAGCTGCTCCAGGCTCTGTCACCCTCACAGGGAAAAATTTTTCCTCCTGTTTCCATGCCTCAGCTTCCACCCAGCAGGCCTGGTCCTGGCATTGGGCAGCACCCAGCAGAGCCTGGCTCCAGCCTCTGGGCACTCCCCCTGCACATCTTTATTACCAGCAGTGAGGTCACCCTCAGGCTCCCCCTCTCCAAACCAAAGACTGCAGAATTACAGAATCAGAGTCCCAGACTCAGAATCCCAGCACCAACCAGGCTGGCAAAGACCTTTGGGCTCACCAAGCTCAAGCTCTCCCCCCCACCCCCATCAATCAGCTGAACCATGGCACCCAGGGCCTCCTCCAGGCCCTCCTCAAACCCCTCCAGGGACAGGGACTCCACCACCTCCCCGGGCAGCACATTCCAGTGGGCAGTCTCTCTCTGGGAAGAATCTCTTCCTGACATCAGCCTGAACCTCCCTGGAGCAGCCTGAGGCTGTGCCCTCTGGTGCTGGCCCTGGTGCCTGGGAGAAGAGCCCAACCCCCACCTGGCTACAACCTCCCTTCAGGTAGCTGTAGAGAGCAATGAGGTCTCCCCTGAGCCTCCTCTCTGCAGGCTAAGCAACCCCAGCTCCCTCAGCCTCTCCTCACAGGGCAGTGCTCCAGCCCCCTCCCAGCCTGTTCCCCAGCCCCTCCCCAGCCTTGTTCCCCAGCCCCCTCCCCAGCCTTGCTGCCCTTCTCTTGACACGTTTCAGCCTCTCCACAGTCCATGCTGGAGCTGGCCAGAGCCATCAGAAGAGTAGAGGCAAGAGATGCCCCCAGCCATGGGTGCAGAGAGCCTTGGCTGGGCACCAGGGACACATGGGGCAGGCACTGGCTGCTGCCACACTGAGAGAGCTCCAGGGGGCTTCTGCAAGCCATTGGTGGTGTCACCAGCAGAAGACAGCTTCTGGAACCGGCTCAGGATCATCCTCTGGCTGGGGAGCGGCAGCTAAAGCCCCCAGCTCAGAGCATCCTGGCTGGGTGGCAGCTCTGAGGGGTCCTGCCTGGTTGGGAGCCTTGAGCAGTGGGAAGAGTCTGCACCAGAGCCAGCTGGAGGAGCTTCTTGCTCCAAGCTTCTTGGTGGCCAGCACCACAGCCTGTGAGGAGGAAGAAGTGCCTGGAGCCTCTTCATTTGCTGTCACACCCACGGCAGGCCCTGGGCTCCGGGGCCGTGGCCATTCCACACTAAAGTGCTTCAAGGTCCTGCTCCCAAAGAGCATGGGGGTGGGAGGAGGGAGCTGGAGACAGGGTGAGGGAGCTGGGGACAGGCTGAGGGAGCTGAGGAGAGGCTGAGGGATCTGGAGACAGGATGAGGGAGCTGGGGACAGGCTGAGGGAGCTGAGGAGAGACTGAAGGATCTGGAGACAGGGTGAAGGAGCTGAGGACAGGATGAGAGAGTTGGGGACAGGTAAGGGAGCTGAGGACAGGATGAGTGATCTGGAGACAGGGTGAGGGAGCTGAGGACAGGGTGAGTGATCTGGAGACAGGGTGAGGGAGCTGAGGACGGTGAGTGAGCTGGGGACAGGGTGAGGGAGTTGGAGACAGGCTGAGGGAGTTGGGGACAGGGTGAGGGAGTTGGGGACAGGGTGAGGGAGTTGGGGACAGGCTGAGGGAGCTGAGGAGAGACTGAGGGATCTGGAGACAGGGTGAGGGAGCTGAGGAGAGACGGATCTGGAGACAGGGTGAGGGAGCTGAGGACAGGATGAGTGATCTGGAGACAGGGTGAGGGAGCTGGGGAGAGACTGAGGGAGTTGGGGACAGGCTGAGGGAGTTGGGGACAGGGTAAGGGAGCTGAGGAGAGACTGAAGGATCTGGAGACAGGGTGAAGGAGCTGAGGACAGGATGAGAGAGTTGGGGACAGGGTAAGGGAGCTGAGGACAGGATGAGTGATCTGGAGACAGGGTGAGGGAGCTGAGGACAGGATGAGAGAGTTGGGGACAGGGTAAGGGAGCTGAGGACAGGATGAGGGATCTGGAGACGGGTGAGGGAGCTGAGGACAGGGTGAGTGAGCTGGGGACAGGCTGAGGGAGTTGGGGACAGGCTGAGGGAGTTGGGGACAGGGTAAGGGAGCTGGGGAGGGATTGAGGGAGCTGAGGACAGGGTGAGGGAGCTGGGGACAGGGTGAGGGAGCAGGGGAGAGACTGAGGGAGCTGGGGTTGTCCAGCCTGCAGAACAGAAGGCTCCAGGGGGACCTTAGAGCTGCCTTCCAGTACCAGAAGGGATCCTACAGGAAGGCTGCAGAGAGACTTTTCCTGAGGGTGTGCAGAGACAGGCCAAGGGGGAATGGTTTGGAGCTGAGGCAGAGGGGATGGAGTGTATTATTAGCAAGTTTGCAGGAGACACCAAGTTGGGAGCAAGTGTGGATCTTTCAGGGTGTAGGAGGGCTCTGCAGAGGGACCTGGACAGGCTGGAGAGATGGGCAGAGTCCAAGGGCATGAGGGGCCTGGAGGAGGCTCAGGGGAGACCTCATTGCTCTCTACAGCTACCTGAAAGGAGGTTGTAGCCAGGTGGGGGTTGGGCTCTTCTCCCAGGCACCAGGGCCAGCACCAGAGGCCACAGCCTCAGGCTGCTCCAGGGGAGGTTCAGGCTGATGTCAGGAAGAGATTCTTCCCAGACAGAGACTGGCCACTGGAATGTGCTGCCCGGGGAGGTGGTGGAGTCCCTGTGCCTGGAGGGGTTTAAGGAGGGCCTGGAGGAGGCCCTGGGTGCCATGGTTCAGCTGATTGATGGTGAGGGGTGGGGGGAGAGCTTGGGCTTGGTGAGCCCAAAGGTCTTTGCCAGCCTGGTTGGTGCTGGGATTCTGAGTCTGGGACTCTGTGCCTCTGATGCTGTGACCCTGGAGGTCAGCCAGGAGCTTGGGAAGAAGTTCTTCACTCCCAGGGCAGGGAGAGTCTGGCCCAGGCTGCCCAGGGAGGCTGTGGCTGCCTCCTCCCTGGGGGTGTTCAAGGCCAGGCTGGATGAGGCTCTGAGCAGCTGAGTGGAGCTGAGTGGTGTCCCTGGGCATGGAGGGGAGGTTGGAGGAGAGGATCTCTGAGCTCCCTTCCAGTTTGTCCCCACAGGAGAGGTTCTCCAGCCTCAGAGCATCCTGGTGGCCTCCTCTGGACCCTCTCCAGCAGCCATTCTGTGGCCTTCTGCCCTCTGTGAGTCTGTGCTTGGAGGAGCTGAGGCTGGGGCTGGGTCCTCCACAGCAGCCACCAGGCTCTAATGAATGGCATCCTGGCAGCAGGGCATGGAGGTGCCAGGCCCAGGATGGAGAGGATCAGGGGGCATCACCCCCAGCATGCAGGGTGTGACAGGAGGCCAAGTGTGGCTTTTGTTGGTGGGGGGAGAAGGCTGTGGCCAAAGAGAGCTATGGATTTGATTTCATGGGCAATTAAAGCATGGAGAGACCTGTCACAGGAGCTGAGGGCTTGAACCCAGGCCAGACAGCTTCAAACAGATGTTGGAGCTCAGCAGCAGAACCTTCCTTTGTCTGGCTCTGCAGTTTCCCATGCAGACAGGGAACATCTGTCCTGCTGCCTGCCCAGGGCTGCTCCGCTGAGCTGCCCCGGGATTATCCTGCAGGAGGAGAAGCAGGAGGCCACCAAAGACGTCCTGGAGGGTAGGGCAAGAGCAGCTCTGTGCTGCCCCGGCCCCAGAGCAGCAGGCAGAAGGTCTCTGAGTCGAACCAGGCTGATGGTGAGATGCAGAAACCCTCTGCCCTGTGCTCCTGCCTGGGGCAGGGTGGGCACACATCTGGGCACCCCATGGTCTGAACCACCTCAGAAAAGGGGAGGGGTCTCTGGTGCTGCCCCCACCCATGGGAGCCAGCCCCAGGCCTTGGCAAACCGTGGGGATGAGAAAATCATCACCCAAGGCCTTGGCACTGAGCACGCCCAGGCCTGGTGCCCCCCCCTGGGCTTCCAGGTCCTGTCCTGGGGGAGGGCTGAAGGGAGGAGGCCTGGGGGAGGTCCAGAGGTGGTGTGGAGCTGCAGAGGCTCCTGTCACATGATGGCACAGCAGGAGTTCTGCTTGCGAGCCTGCAGGGAGGAGAGGGTGGGCAGCAGGGCAAGGGAGGCTCTGCTGCCCCTCTGCCCTGCCCTGGGGGGGCCACAGCTGCAGTCCTGGCTCCAGCTCTGGGCTCCCCAGTTCCAGAGCCTGGGAAGTGCTGGAGAGAGTCCAGGGCAGGCTGGGAAGCTGCTGAGGGGCCTGGAGCAGCTCTGGCAGCAGCAAAGGCTGAGAGGCCTGGGGCTGAGAGCCTGGAGCAGAGCAGCCCCAGAGGGCAGCTGAGCAATGCTCAGCAAGAGCTGAAGGAGCTGTGGGGGGCAGGAGGCTGGGGCCAGACTCTGCTGAGTGGTGCCCAGGGCCAGGCCAAGGGGCACAAAGTGGCAGCCAGGAGATGGCAGCTGGAGAGGAGGAGCAAGGAGTTTGGTGTGAGGGTGCTGGAGGCCTGGAGCAGGCTGCCCAGAGAGGTTGTGGAGTCTCCTGGGGAGAGCTTCCAACCCCCCCTGGGCACTGTGCCCCTGGGCAAGCTGCTGTGGGTGCCCTGCTGGAGCAGGGGCTGGGGCTGGCTGAGCTCCAGAGCTCCCTTCACACCCCTCCATGCTGGGGTTCATGGACTGGATGGAAATGTCTCAGTATCAATCCACAACTGATTTCTTAGCAGCTTTCCTTTGCCCTGTGGGAGGTTCTTCAACACAGGGAATCCTCTGGGGTTGGTCTTTTGTGGCAGAAGAGTACAGCCTGGGCTCTGGCAGCCCTCTCCTCTTTCTTGGATGAGATTTCTCAGAGTGTTTAACTTCCCCTCAGACCTGGGAGCTGCAGTGGAGCTTGTCTGGCCCAGGAGAGCCATGTGGGGTGCCCCCAGCACAAGAAGGACCTGGAGCTGCTGGAGAAGGTCCAGAGGAGGCCACCAAGACGATCAGAGGGTGCAGAACCTCCCCTGTGGGTACAGGCTGGGGGGGTTGGGGCTGTTCAGGCTGGAGCAGAGAAAGCTCCAGGGAGACCTCAGAGCAGCCTTCCAGTACCTGCAGGGCTCCAGGGGAGTGACTTGGGACAAGGTCTGGGAGTGCCAGGCTGAGGGACAATGGCTTTGGGCTGGGAGAAGGGAGAGTAAGATGAGATGAGAAAGAAATTGTCGAGAGTGAGGGTGGGGAGAGCCTGGCCCAGGCTGCCCAGGGAGGCTGTGGCTGCCTCCTGCCTGGAGGTGCTCCAGGCCAGGCTGGATGAGGCCCTGAGCAGCCTGGGCTGGTGGGAGGTGTCCCTGCCCGTGGCAGGGGGTTGGATCTGGATGATCTTGCAGGTCCCTTCCAACCCAACCCTTTCCATCCACCTATGAATGTTTCAGAGGTGCCAGTTCTGGATGAGCCCAGCCCTGAACTGTCAGGGGCCGGGGGGGTTGGTCATTGCCAGGAGCTGGCATCTGGTTAAGACCTCCTCAAGAGCAAACTTCAGGGAGAGCTTGGAGCCTCTGGAGCCAGCTTGGTCCTTTCCCCAGTCCCTTCTGGCCGTGGGGTTTCTTCAGTCACCTCCGGCGGCTCGCTGTGCCGCAGCCATCTCCAGCCAAGGCCCCCTGCCCACCCCTCCCCCCCCCCCCCCAGCAGCTCAGGCTATTCATTAATTGAAAAGCCTAATGAGGTCCCAGGGGCTCCTGCAGAGATGGAGCTAATTAGGGCTCCACCAACGAGCAGCAGCAAATGAAACCAAGGTCTCCTCCACCCTGCTCTTTGAGGAGAGGAGGCAGCAGATGTCCTGGTGCGCTGCTCCCCGGCAGGGCGGACCCCGGGCTCTGCCCCAGCAGCTGGTGGGGAAGCAGTGGCTACACTTAATCCATTTTAATTAGCATCATTAAGCTCTTCCATTTGCTAATTGTTTCTCCTTTGGATCTTTCCTCCTGGCCACATGAAGCCCTCAGGGGAGGGGTGTGGGACGGAGCTTCTGACAAGGTGAGGACTTCATCATCTCCAAGAGCAGGGTTGGCAGCAGCCCTCGGGTGACAAAAGCTGCCTGGGGCTAAGTTGAAGGCCAGGCTTGGGTGTCCAGCTTGCTCTTGGCCACTTCAGAAAGAGCTGTCCCCAAAAGGGGACATCCCATAAGAGTTAATGAGAAGAGACAGTTTCAGACTGGGAAACCAACCAAAATCCATGGCCAGGGGATTCTGCCCCTCTGCTCTGCTCTGCTCAGAGCCCACCTGCAGCACTGCCTCCAGCTCTGGGACCCCCAGCACAAGAAGGCCTGGAGCTGCTGGGGAGGGTCCAGAGGAGGCCACCAAGATCATCAGAGGCTGCAGAACCTCCCCTGTGGGGATAGGCTGGGAGTGTTGGGGCTGTTCAGGCTGGAGAAGAGAAGGCTCCAGAGAAGGGAGACCTTGGAGCAGCCTTCCAGTACCTGGGGAGGCTGCAGGGGGAGCTGGGGAGGGACTTTGGACAAGGGCTGGGAGTGCCAGGCTGAGGAACAAGGCTTGGAGCTGGGAGAGGGGAGAGTGAGACTGGAGACGAGGAAGAAATAGTTGAGGGTGAGGGTGGGGAGAGCCTGGCCCAGGCTGCCCAGGGATGTGGTTGAGGTCCCATCCCCGCAGACATTCACGATCAGAGTGGATGTGGCCCTGGGCAGCCTGATCCAGTTGGAGATGTCCCTGCTGAGTGCAAGGGGGTGGACAAGACACCCTTGGAGGATCTCTTCCAACCCATTGCAATCTGTGACTGTGAAGTTTAAACCTAAAGAAGCTCCTCACTGCCAGAAGGACATTGAGGGCTGGAGCAGGGCCAGAAGGGCAACAGAGCTGGGGAAGGGTCTGGAGAACAGCTGAGGGAGCTGGGGGGGGTGGGGTGAGCCTGGAGAAGAGGAGGCTGAGGGGAGACCTCATTGCTCTCTACAGCTCCCAGGCCAGGCTGTTGGTGGCTGCCATGGCCATGGGGGCATTCTGCTGGCCCTCTCCACCTGGCCATCAAGCAACACCCCCCAGGTGTCTCATGGACAACTTATTGCCCACTGTCCAGAACTGAAGCCAGGACTCCGAAAGTGGCTTTGGTAAGGCAAAGTGGAAGGGCAGGAGAGCCTCCCTTGCCCTGCTGCCAACACTATTCTTCATCCCCCAGGACACCTTTGGAGTGCTCTTTGCCACCAGGGCACATTGCTGGCACCCGGACACCTTCTTGTCCCCCAGCACTCCCAGCTCCTTCTCCCCGGAGCTGCTCCCCAGCTGTTCTGCTGCAGAGGGCTGGTGGCGCCCCCTGCGGCTGCTCTGCAGCCCGGCCAGGAGCCCTGCCGGGGGTCGCTCCAGAGCACGTTTCCCACCGGCGCAATCCCATGAGTCCATGCTGAGCTCGCCCTAATTTGCATAAGCACCACCCAGCCCCGCCTGTCAATCACGCGAGCCCCTTTGGCCCCGCCTCGCCCGTCTCCGTCCCCGCCCCTTCCCCGCCCTCACAACTGCGCCTGGCCCCGCGCGCCCAGCCGTTCCCGCGATATCTGCTCCCGGAAGTGGCTCAGCCGAGCCGGAAGTGGCGCAGCCGAGCCGGAAGCGGACGCTGAGGCGGAAGCGGGCGGTGGGTAGTGGTGGTGGTGGTGGTGGTGGTGGTGCAGCCATGCTGCTGCTGCGGCTCCTCCTGCTGCTGCTCTCAGCGCTTTGCGTCGTCCCCTCGCGGCAGGACCAGAAGCTGCCTGCGGTGTTCAGAATCAGACGAGGTAAGAGCAGGGCCGGGGGCGGGCAGCGCTGCGGCCGGGGGCGGCTGAGCGGGACCCCGGAGGCTGAGGGCTCGGTAGTGCCGGGCAGCGCAGCAGTGCAGCCGGGACAGCGATCGGGCTGTGCTGGGTCTGACACGGGCGCTGGGTTGGCAGGCCTAGGCTCGGTCTCTTCTCCCCAGGAACAAGGAGCAGGACCTCAGGCTGCTCCAGGGGAGGTTTAGGTTGGAGGTTAGGAAAGATTTATTCCCAAGAGGGTTGTCAAGCCCCAGAACAGGCTGCCCAGGGCAGTGTGGAGTCCCCATCCCTGAAGGGGTTTCAGAGTCCTGGAGATGTGTTAATGCTGTGGGTTAGTGGCGACCTTGCAGTGCTGGGTTAAAGGTTGGGCCGGATGAGCTTCAAGGTTCGTTTTAGTCTAAACGGTTCTGTGATTCTGCCGGTGAGCTTCTGGGGGGATCCTGCAGAGGGGCCAAGGGCTCCCCTGGGGCAGTTGTCACCCCTTGTGTCTGCCCCCCCCCCCTTGCAGGGCAGTTTCCTTCCTCTTTCGACAGCTGCCTCAGGGAGCTGCCTCAGGGGAGCTGCCTCGGCCAGCCCTGCTGGCTGCTCACCCGGCCGTGCGGGCAGGCAGTGACTGTGACCTCTCTCTGTTTGCCAGATGCTGCACCAGGGCAGACAACAGCCACAGGGGGATCAAAACATGGCTCCCAGGCAGCTGGAGGGGACACCCAGGCAGATGCAAACTCAGAGGAGCAAGCAAAGCAGTCTGAGTCAAATCCACCTGAAAGGAACGAGCAGAAGGGAGGGGCGGCAGACACCAGCCAGGAGAGCACAGACGTGACTGGGACAGGTGGGCACACGGCCCAGGAGTCTCAAGACAGCGACAAAGGTGGCAGCCAAGGTGGCCAGGGTGGCAATGGCCAGGGTGGCAATGGCCACAGTGACACTGAGGACAACCACACCAACCAGGATGGCACCAATAATGAGGACCATGGCCAAAACAAGGGCAGCAACACTCAGACCACTAATGAGAGCAGTGGCACCAGTAAGGGAGACAGCAGCACTAGCAATGGAGGCAGTGGCACCAGCAATGGAGGCAATGGCAGCGGTAAGGGAGACAGTGGCACCGGCAATGGAGGCAGTGGCAGCAGCAATGGAGACAATGGCACCGGCAATGGAGGCAGTGGCACCGGCAATGGAGGCACTGACAACAGTAAGCAGAGTGAAAAGAGTGGCAACCAGGGTGAGGAAAACAATAAGAACAACCCAAACAGCGCTGATGGGAAGCAGGAGAGCAACCAGCCAGCACCAACACAAACCAGGACAAGACCAAGAACCAGGACAGCAATGACAAGAAGAGGACAGCAGCAGCCAGAGGTCAGCTGGCAACGGAGCTGGTGGCAGCGATGGTGGTGCCAACCACCAGGGCAGCAACAATGGTGACAACCACCAGGGCAGTGATGGTGACAACCACCAGGCAGCAATGATGGTGCCAACCAGGGCAGTGATGGTGCCGATCACCAGGGCAACAATAATGCTGCCAACCAGGGTAGTGATGGTGTCGACCACCAGGGCAGTGATGATGGTGCCAGCCAGGGCAATGATGGTGGTGCCAACCACCAGGGCAGCAATAATGCTGCCAACCAGGGTGGTGATGGTGTCGACCACCAGGGCGGTGAGGATGGTGCCAACCAGGGCGGTGAGGATGGTGCCAACCAGGGCGGTGACGATGCCAACCAGGGCGGTGAGGATGCCAACCAGGACAACCAAAACGCCTCTGCAGCTGACGACACCAGCGTCTTAGAGGATGAAGAAAGCCTGGATGAGGGTGAGGCTCAGGACGGCGGCGATGCCTCCTGGGGCCAGCAGAGGGAGAAGAGCTTCCCTGGCGGCAGGCAGCAGTCGGAGAGCAGCCACTTCTTTGCCTACCTGGTGACCACCGCCCTGGTGGTGGCCGCGCTCTACGTCGCCTACCACAACAAGCGCAAGGTGAGCAGCAGCTGCGCCGGCCCCTGCCCTGGCACCTTCTTCCTTCCCACTCCTCTCCAGAGCCAGCTGCAGAACAGGGGGCCAGGGGCTTCTCACCCCCCCATATCCCATCCCAGCTTAGCCCTTTCCCACATCCCAACACCGCACAAGAAAAGGGCCCAGCAGTGACCCCCTTCACATCACCCTCCTGGCCCCTTCCCCAGCCACAGGCCTGAGGGGCAGCACTGGGAAGAGCTGCCCAGGAGGCACTCAGCCAGCAGTGAGTGGCCCCCAGCTGCAGGCAGTGCCCTCTGCCTCCCTTCCCACCCCTCCCCCAGCCCAGATCAGTCTCATAAAAGCTTCCCCCCCCCGAGCTCCTCTCCCCCGCCCTGGCACTGCCAGGCACGAGGCACTGCCTGTAGTGTTGTCAAGGCAGGGTGGGCACACATCTGGGCACCCCATGGTCTGAACCACCCGCAGAAAAGAGGAGGAGGGGTCTCTGGTGCTGCCCCCACCCATGGGAGCCAGCCCCAGGCCTTGGCAAACCGTGGGGATGAGAAAATCATCACCCAAGGCCTTGGCACTGAGCACGCCCAGGCCTGGTGCCCCCCCCTGGGCTTCCAGGTCCTGTCCTGGGGGAGGTCCAGAGGTGGTGTGGAGCTGCAGAGGCTCCTGTCACATGATGGCACAGCAGAGTTCTGCTTGCGAGCCTGCAGGGAGGAGAGGGTGGGCAGCAGGGCAAGGGAGGCTCTGCTGCCCCTCTGCCCTGCCCTGGGGGCCACAGCTGCAGTCCTGGCTCCAGCTCTGGGCTCCCCAGCTGCAGAGCCTGGGAAGTGCTGGAGAGAGCCCAGGGCAGGCTGGGAAGCTGCTGAGGGCCTGGAGCAGCTCTGGCAGCAGCAAAGGCTGAGAGGCCTGGGGCTGAGAGCCTGGAGCAGAGCAGCCCCAGAGGGGAGCTGAGCAATGCTCAGCAAGAGCTGAAGGAGCTGGGGGGGGCAGGAGGCTGGGGCCAGGCTCTGCTGAGTGGTGCCCAGGGCCAGGCCAAGGGGCAAGGGCAGAAAGTGGCAGCCAGGAGATGGCAGCTGGAGAGGAGGAGCAAGGAGTTTGGTGTGAGGGTGCTGGAGGCCTGGAGCAGGCTGCCCAGAGAGGTTGTGGAGTCTCCTGGGGAGAGCTTCCAACCCCCCCTGGGCACTGTGCCCCTGGGCAAGCTGCTGTGGGTGCCCTGCTGGAGCAGGGGCTGGGGCTGGGTGAGCTCCAGGGGTCCCTCCCCACCCCTCCATGCTGGGGCTCCATGGTGTCTCCCTGCTGCCCCTCTCCTCCCCTCCCCACAGATCATTGCCTTCGCTCTGGAGGGGAAGCGGTCCAGGAGCAGCCGGAGGCCCAAGTCCGGTGACTACCAGAGGCTGGACCAGAAGGTGAGGGGAGAGCAGCCCCAGCCAGGGCTGTGCTGGGGATGCAGAGGGGCAAAAGCCCCTCCTGTGCTGCTGCTGGGGAGCAGACTCCTCAGCAAACCTCCACTTTGGGTGTCGAAACAGGGTGGGCAGAGAGCAGCAGCAGCAGCATTGGGCAGAGCTGGCCCGGGAGGGTCCCAGGCTGCAGGTCCCAGACCCCAGCTGGGTTAGTTAGCAGGAGAAGGGTTGGGTCTGGGGACAATTCCCAGCCTTCCTCCCCTGCAGTATTCTTCCCCTGCTGCCCTGGGGCCACAAGTGCCTGTAGCTGCTGCCTGCATTGGGCAGAGAAGGCAAGGGATGGCAATCAATCACCCAGAGCTGAGTCTGTGCCTGGCAGCAGGGTGCCAGCCCCTGGGGAGGGGCTGTGCCAGTGGCAAGTTTCAGTCCCTTTTGGGGGTTGGGTAGAGAACTGCAGGTAACTTGTCCTTGGCAGCTCTACAGGGCACAGGGTGCTGTGGGCAGGGCTGGGCAGTGCCCTCCTTTGCCCCTTGCAGCCACCTGAGTGCCTGGGAGAGGGTTTTGCTGCCTGGGGAAGGGGTTTCCTGCCTGGGAGAGCATTGTCCTACCACAGGCACCATTTTTCTGTTCAAGCTTCCCTGTGTAGGGAACATTTTGGAGGTTCTTCCTTGCCAGGAAGCTCCCTGAGGTGCCCCTGAGGCACAGGAAAGCAGCCAGGCCTGCTTTGTTTGGTTGAGGGTTTGGTTTGAAGCTGCTGGGGCACCCCCAGCTCTTTCCTCAGCTCCCTCCCAGGCTGTCAGAGCGAGGAAGCAAGGCTGAGCTCCCAGCTCTCTGACCCTTTCTCTTGTGCCTCCCCAGCTCTAGGGTCCCACCTTGGATCTCCAGTGGGGTGTTGATGGCCTCCAGCTGCGTGGAGCAGGGACCTCTGCTGCTGCCAGCTGTGGCTGTGCTGCTGCCAGCTGTGGCTGTGCTGCTGCCAGCTGTGGCTGTGCTGCTGCCAGCTGTGGCTGTGCTGCTGCCTTGGGCTTCAGGCAGCAGGACAGAGGGGAACTGCTGCTGGATTGGCCCCACTGCACCTTGGCACCCTTGGCCTTGCACTTCTCCCAGCACCTTTCTCCTTTCCCAGCTGAGTTTGTCTCCTCCTCAGGCCCTTGGCCTGCAGCCTGTGGGCCAGCAGGGCCTGACAGACCTTCTGTGTCCAAATGAAGTTGGATTTGCCTTCTGCTGTACTGAGCCCTCCCCTTGAGGGGGTGAGAGAAAATCTGCCTGAGAAATGAGCCACTGGAGCCCTCCCCTGCCTCACAGCTGCCTTCCTGCTCCTGCTTGGGACACAGAGGTTGTCCTCTGCCTGCTTCTTGGGAGCACCACTGACTGCACCTGAGACAGTCCCCAGGGACTCTGCCCCCTCTGTCCTAGATCCTCTCTCTCAGCTCCATCTTGGCCTTGGTTTGCAGCTCCAACCTCCTCCCCCCCAGGCCTTTCCTGCCCACAGATCTTTCCTGCCATGCCCAGGCTCAGCCCTTGGGTGTTTGGGGCTGTGGGCAGGGCAGGCTCAGGAGGCTCCCTGCCAAAGCTCTTGTGGGGGTTGTAGCAGGGGAGGAGCAATTTCCTCCCCCTTGTGAAGCATCATGAGATGGAAAAGGGAGGTGTTGGGGTGACCCTGAGGTGGTTGGGATGAGTGAAGCTTGCAGCTCTCCAGGCCTCTCCCTCAAGAGCTGAGGCCCTGGAGGGTGCAGAGCTCACTCTGGCTGGAGCAGTGCCACACTGCTGCCTCCTGGGAGGTGAGGAGCTGCTGTCCCTGGGCTGCAAAGTCCTCAGCACTGCCTCTTGCCAGGGCAGAGCACTGCAGGCTTCATCCTGCCTGCCCCTGAGTCACCATCAGGTCACCTCCTGGGCCCATGACACAGGATCATCACATGGGTTGGACTGGAGTCAAGTTCCACCCCCACTGCCAGGGACACTCCCACCAGCCCAGGCTGCTCAAGGCCTCCTCCAGCCTGGCCTTGAACTCCTCCAGGGAGAGGACATCCACAGCCTCCCTGGTCAGCCTCTTGCAGTGTCTCCCCACCCTCACTCTCACCAGTTTCTTCCTGGTAGCACCAGCACAGCCTCACCCTGCACCCCATGGCGCTGCCAGCCTGGCCAGCAGGAGTTTGGTGTGGCTGGGAGTGCTCATGGGGGCCGTGGTGGAGCTCCTCAGGCTGGGTCCTGACCTCCCAGGCACAGCTGGAGGTGCTCAGCAAGCAGCAGGCTTTGGTTGATGAGAGGGAGCTGTGAGGGGGCTGGGTTCATGGACCCAGAGGAGTGTGCTTGGGTCAGGATGGGGGTGAGGAGGCTGTGCAGTGCCTGCCTCCTGCTCCTGTGGGCTCCCCACTACAGGATGTGAGGCACCTGGAGCTGCTCAGGGGGCTGCAGCCATGCCCTGAGCTCTCTCTGGCCCTGCAGGAGTGACCCCACTGTGTGCTCAGGGAGGACCCCAACCCTGCAGCCACAGCCAGAGCCAGCCCAGGGGCTGAGGCCTCCTTCCAGCCTTCCTGAGGCTAGGACTGATCAGGGAGCTGCTGGAGACTGGTGTGGGAGCAGGGCAGAGACCTTTCCTGGTCTGGAGGTGACAGCTGCAGCTGGGGGTGGTTTTTCCTGCTGGTTCCTTCCCCCCCTAAGGAAAATCCTCTTTGGTGAAGTTCATTTCTTGGCCTTTAAGCAAAGCCAAGGAGCAGGGGGGGGGAAACTTCCACCCTTGGCTTTAAATCACTTCCCAAGTGCCCTGCTGATGAGTGTGCTGCCAAGGAGCTGCTGTGGAGAGCAGGGCCAGGAGGTGGGAGGGAAGAGGATGGAGAACAGGGCTGAGAATGTGACCCCTGGGGGAGAGGTGCATTGGAGAGGGGCTGCAGCTCCACCAGGAGCAGCCTGAGGCTGCTGAGGGGTGGCAAGGGCTTGGGGGTGGGTGGGGGGGGGGTTGGGAGTTGGGGTTTGGAGTTTGGGGGCTGGAAGGTTGGGTTTGGGGAAGGCTTTCAGTTAATAAGAGCAACACCACCTCCCACCCCCATTCTCCAAGCTGTGAAGGGTCCTCTGCTTCTGAGCTGCTTGCTTAAGGCTTTCTCTGGAGTGGTTTTGATGTTCTCCTGGTTTGGCTTTGATTGAAGAATGATTTAGGAAGGGGTTGGGGTTTATCTCCACCCCCCTCCTGCTTTTCTGTCTTGCCCTAAACCTCTCACTCTGAGCTGGGCTGAAAACCACCCCTGGGGTGAGGGCAGCAGGATCCCTGCAGAGCAGAAGCAGCCCTGGGGGGCTGGGGCAGGCTGGCTCCTCACCCCCATGGTCCCTAGGATCCTGGGGGGGGGGGGCTGGGGCAGGCTGGTTCCTCACCCCATGGTCCCTAGGATCCTGGGGGGCTGGGGCAGGCTGGCTCCTCACCCCCATGGTCCCTAGGATCCTGGGGGGGGGGCTGGAGCAGCTGGCTCCTCTCCCCCATGGTCCCTAGGATCCTGGGGGGCTGGGGAGCTGGCTCCTCACCCCCATGGTCCCTAGGATCCTGGGGGGCTGGGGCAGGCTGGCTCCTCACCCCATGGTCCCTAGGATCCTGGGGGCTGGGGCAGGCTGGCTCCTCACCCCATGGTCCCTAGGATCCTGGGGGGGGGGGGGGGCAGGCTGGTTCCTCACCCCATGGTCCCTAGGATCCTGGGGGGCTGGGGCAGGCTGGCTCCTCACCCCATGGTCCCTAGGATCCTGGGGGGGGGGGCTGGAGCAGGCTGGCTCCTCACCCCCATGGTCCCTAGGATCCTGGGGGGCTGGGGCAGGCTGGCTCCTCACCCCCATGGTCCCTAGGATCCTGGGGGGCTGGGGCAGGCTGGCTCCTCACCCCCATGGTCCCTAGGATCCTGGGGGCTGGGCAGGCTGGCTCCTCACCCCCACGAAGACATCCCTGACCTCTCCTGGGGCTGGTGGTGCCCTCAGGCTGGGCATGGCTGTGGCAGAGCTCAGTGCCCAGCAGGTGCAGGGCTGGGGGAGCAGCAGGGCTGGCACTGGGCTAAAGCAGGGGATTGCCCCCGGGATCTCCTTGCCAGGCACCTCCTGAGCCTGGGGGGCCCTGGGAGCAGTCACTGAGCCTTGGGACACCTCCTGGGGGCTTGGGTTTGGTGGTGTCTCAGGCAGGGTCCAGGTGCACAGAGCCTTTGGCCACGGGGGGGTTGCAGGTGGGTGGCACCACTCGTGGGCTCGAGCCAGGGAGGGCTCTGGGTCCTGCTGCAGGGAAATGCTCTGCAGGATCCAATTCTGCTCCTGCTTGGGGCTTGGGGCTTGGGTTTGATGTGTGGTCAATAAATGGACTTCCAAGGAAAAGTCTGGGGGCTTCCATCTCCTCGGGGGGGCTTCTGTTCATGGTTCCTTGGAAACCTGGCTGCACTGCAGTCCCTCTAGGGCTAAGCTAAAACTGCTTTGAACAAGCCCAGCAGGGCCTGGGGCTGAGCTCAGAGCTCTGTGCCCTGCTGGGACCAGCTGAGCCTGTGGCCGGATGGAGCCCAGACAGGGCTCAGTCAGGAGGGTTCCAGACTGCTTCAGCACAGCCCCTGGGGCTGGCAGCTTCCTCCTGAGCAGCTCTGAGCCCCTGGCTGGGGACTGGCCTTAGCAAAGAGTTCAGGGTTGTGGCAGCTGGGCTGTGGGTGACTGAGAAGAGACAGCCCCCGGCCGTGCTGGCCCCCCCCGGCCGTGCTGGCACCCCCCCCAGGCGTGCTGGCACCCAGGGAGCCCTGGGCAGGCTGCAGGGCTGGGGGAGAGGAACCTCAGGAGGTTCAAGCAGGGCAAGGGCAGGGTCCTGCCCCTGGGGAGCAACAACCTCCTGCAGCAGCACAGCTGAGGGGGAACCTGCTGGGAAGCAGCTCCAGGAGAAGGAGCTGGGGGGGCTGGGGGACAGGAAGGTGCCCAGGAGCCAGCAGTGTGCCCTGGGGGCCAAGAAGGCCTCAGTGGTGTCCTGGGGGGCAGGAGGAGAGGGTGGGCAGCAGGGCAAGGAGGCTCTGCTGCCCCTCTGCCCTGCCCTGGGGGGCCACAGCTGCAGCCCTGGCTCCAGCTCTGGGCTCCCCAGCTGCAGAGCCTGGGAAGTGCTGGAGAGAGCCCAGGGCAGGCTGGGAAGCTGCTGAGGGGCCTGGAGCAGCTCTGGCAGCAGCAAAGGCTGAGAGGCCTGGGGCTGAGAGCCTGCAGCAGAGCAGCCCCAGAGGGGAGCTGAGCAATGCTCAGCAGAGCTGAAGGAGCTGGGGGGGCAGGAGGCTGGGGCCAGACTCTGCTGAGTGGTGCCCAGGGCCAGGCCAAGGGGCAAGGGGCAGAAAGTGGCAGCCAGGAGATGGCAGCTGGAGAGGAGGAGCAAGGAGTTTGGTGTGAGGGTGCTGGAGGCCTGGAGCAGGCTGCCCAGAGAGGTTGTGGAGTCTCCTGGGGAGAGCTTCCAACCCCCCCTGGGCACTGTGCCCCTGGGCAAGCTGCTGTGGGAGTCAAAGTCCAGGAGCAGAACAAAAATGCCAACCCCAAGCCTGCAGGGCTGGGCACTGCCTGCTGGCACTGCCTGCCGTGGGCATGGACTGGCAGGGCCAAGGGTAGTGGCAAGGCTCCTGGGGTGGAGTGGAGCAGCTTTAATGTGCTCAGCCTAATCTGTGAGCTTAGGGCGTGGGCACAGCTGAGCCTGGGCACGCCTGAGGGGAGATCAGCAGCCCTGGGGCCCCTCCAGCCCCCTCTGGCACCGCTGCCTCAGCCCTGAGCTGTCCCCAGGCTCTGCACTGCAGCTGCAGCCCTGAGTCTCCTCTTGCTTAGCCTGAGAAGAGGAGGCTCAGAGGTGACCTTCTTGCTCTCTACAACTCCCTGAAGGGAGATTGTAGCCAGGCAGAGGTTGGTCTCTTCTCCCAGGCAGGCAGCACCAGAACAAGAGGACACAGTCTCAGGCTGTGCCAGGGAGGTTTAGGCTGGAGGTTAGGAGGAAGTTCTACACAGAGAGAGTGATTGCCATTGGAATGGGCTGCCCAGGGAGGTGGTGAAGCCACCTTCATTGGAGACTTGCTGGGTGCTTGGTGCCATGGGTTAGTTGTTTGGGTGGGTTTGGATTGGTTGATGGGTTGGACACGATGATCCTGAAGGTCTCTTCCAACCTGGATTTATTGTATTGTATTGCTCAGCCCCTGGTGAGCTCTGCTTGGTGTCACCCTGGCACCAGAGCTGAAGGAGGAGCAGCAGAGCTGGAGCCAGGTGCCTGAGGTCTCCCAGCCCACCCTCCCCTCCCCTCTGCAGGAAGAGGGAAGCTCCCAGACGCCCTGGTGAGCTCCAGGAGCTGCTGAGCAAACCCTGCACATCCTCTGCCTGGCCTCCAGCCTGGATGGGCAAGCAGCTCCTGAGGGAATTAAGGGGAAGAAGAGGCTATCACCTTGGAAGGAGGGGAAGGCTTCTCCTGATGTGTTTAAGGAAGCTGTTGGATTATGTAAGAGAACAATTAGAGAGGCAGAGGCCCAGCTGGAACTGAAGCTGAAGGCCTCTGTGAGAGGTAGCAAGGAGCATTATTACAAAGATATTACCAGCAAAGAGAGGGCAAGAGGAGCCTGCACCCCGTGTTGGAGCTGCAGGGAACGCTGTGGCTGAGCAGGAGGCAAAGGCTGAGGGCCTGAACACCTTCTTTGCCTCAGCCTTCAACAGCAGGGCAGGAGGAGTTCAGGACCAGTGGCCTCCTGAGCTGGGGGATGGGGTCAGGGAGCAGTGTATCATAGTATCATAGCATCAGTCAGGGCTGGAAGGGACCACAAGGATCATCCAGTTCCAACCCCCCTGCCATGGGCAGGGACACCCCACACTAGAGCAGCCTGGCCAGAGCCTCATCCAGCCTGGGCTTAAACACCTCCAGGGACAGGGCCTCAACCACCTCCCTGGACAACCCATTCCAGGGCTTCACCACTCTCATGGGGAAGAACTTCCTCCTCACCTCCAGCCTGAATCTCCCCACCTCCAGCTTCATTCCATTCCCCCTAGTCCTATCACTACCTGATAGCCTGAGCAGTCCCTCCCCAGCCTTCCTGTAGCCCCCTTCAGGTCACCTTGGAGCCTTCTCTTCTCCAGACTGAACAGCCCCAACTCCTTCAGTCTGTCCTCACAGCAGAGGTGCTCCAGCCCTCTGCTCCTCCTCGTGGCCCTATTCTGGACACCTTCCAGCACCTCCAGATCCCCCTCTTGTCATAGGGGCTCCAGAACTGGAGGCAGTACTCCGGGTGGGGTCTCACCAGAGCTGAGTGGAGGTAATGCCCTGGAAATCCATGAGGAATCAGTTCAGGACCTGCTGAGCCACTTGGACACTCACAAGTCCATGGGGCTGGATGGGATCCACCCTAGGGTGCTGAGGGAGCTGCAGATGAGCTGCCAAGCTGCTCTCCAGCATTTTCCTCCACTCCTGGCTCACCAGTCAGGTCCCAGATGACTGCAAACTGGCCAAGGTGGTCCCCATCCACAAGAAGGGTCAGATGGAGGCACCTGGAAGCTCCAGGCCTGGCAGCCTGACCTCAGAGCAGATCATCCTGGGGGCAATCACTGCACACCTGCAGGACGGCCAAGGGCTCAGCCCAGCCAGCGTGGAGTTAGGAAGGGCAGGTCCTGCCTCTCCAACCTGATCTCCTTCTAGGATCAGGTCACTGCCTGGTGGCTGTGGGGCAGGCTGTGGATGTGGTCTGCCTGGACTTCAGCAAGGCCTTTGACACCATCCCCCACAGCAAACTCCTGGCCAAGCTGTCAGCCCCTGGCTTGGACAGCAGCACTCTGAGCTGGGTTAGGAACTGGCTGGAGGCTGAGCCCAGAGGGTGGTGATGAATGGTGCCACAGCCAGCTGGCAGCCAGGCACCAGTGGTGTGCCCCAGGGATCAGTGCTGGGCCCTGGCCTCTTTAATATCTTCACTGATGGTCTGGATGAGGGGATTGAGACAGTGATCAGCAAATGTGCAGCTGACACCAAGCTGGGAGCAGATATTGATCAGTCGGAGGGCAGAAGGGCTCTGCAGAGGGACCTCGACCCACTGCACAGATGGGCAGAGGCCAGCAGGATGGCATTCAACAAGTCCAAGTGCCAGGGCTGCACTTTGGCCACAGCAACCCCAGGCAGAGCTACAGGCTGGGGTCAGAGTGGCTGAGAGCTGCCAAAAGAGAGGGACCTGGGGGTGCTGATGACAGCTGCCTGAACATGAGCCAGCAGTGTGCCCAGGGGGCCAAGAAGGCCAAGGGCATCCTGGCCTGCATTAGGAACAGTGTGGCCAGCAGGAGCAGGGAGGTCATTGTGCCCCTGGACTCTGCACTGGTTAGGCCACACCTTGAGTCCTGTGTCCAGTTCTGGGCCCCTCAGTTTAGGAAGGACATTGAGAGACTTGAAGGTGTCCAGAGAAGGGCAACAAGGCTGGGGAGAGGCCTTGAGCACAGCCCTGTGAGGAGAGGCTGAGGGAGCTGGGGTTGCTTAGCCTGGAGAAGAGGAGGCTCAGGGGAGACCTCATTGCTCTCTACAACTCCCTGAAAGGTGGTTGCAGCCAGGAGGGAGTTGGCCTCTTCTCTCTAGCAACCAGCACCAGAACAAGAGGACACAGTCTCAAGCTGTGCCAGGGGAAGTTTAGGCTGGAGGTGAGGAGAAAGTTCTTCACCGAGAGAGTTGTTAGCCATTGGGATGTGCTGCCCAGGGAGGTGGTGGAGTCACCGTCCCTGGAGGTGTTCAAGAGGGGACTGGATGTGGCCCTTGGTGCCATGGTCTGGTCCTGAGGTCTGTGGTGCCAGGTTGGACTGGATGAGCTTTGAGGTCTCTTCCAACCTTGGTGATTCTGTGAGACTGTGCCCATGGCAGGGGTTGGAACTGGCTGAGCCTTGAGGTCCCTTCCAGCCCTGACAGTTCTATGACTCTGTGAGCCCCCCCAGCTCTGCTTGGCCCCTTCTGGCCATCTCCAGGCAAGCCAAAAGCTCCTGGGGGCTCCATGGGGAGCTGCAGACCCCCAGGCCAAGCCTACAACCCCTCCCACTCCCAAGCCCTACAGCCCCACATGGCTGCTCCAGCTCCATCCTCTTCCTCTCTGACCCACTGCAGTTCAGCTTTGCCAGCAGAGTTTGGGCTCCCTCCTCTCCTCCTCCGCTCCCTGCAGGTCTCCAGAGGCTGCTTCCCTCCCCTCCGTGGTCAGCTGCAAGAGTCCCCCGGGAGACTCCCCAGCCCGGGGGCAGCTCAGGAGCTGAGCCTCCCTCCTGCTCGGTGCTTTGGCCTTTCCTGCAGGGGGGGAGCGCTGGGGAAGGCCCTGGAGGGGCAGTGGAGCTCTGAGGGCACATTCCCCCCTCCCTGGCGCCCCCCCTGCTGGCTCATGCTGCTCGGGGCAGTGGTGGAGACTTCCTAGGACCAGGAGGGCATCTCCCCCCCTCTCCCTCTGCACCCCCCCCCGCAGTGGCCAACCCTTGCTCAGGACCTGAGCTGCAAACGCGCTGCAGTGCCCTGCAGAGGTGGCCAGGGGCCAGCAGGACAGCCGTTGGTGGCACCAGACTGTGCCCAGAGCACTGTCTGGGTGCAGGGCCCCGGCCCCGGCTGCCAGCAGGCCCTGCAGCGCTGCCCAGCCCTGCAGCAGGAGGAAGTGGGGCAGGGGTGGCTGCTCTCAGGTGTGCTCTGTCTGGTGCCAGAGCTCAGGGTGCCAGCTGGGTGCCCTCCAGCTGCCACATTCCTGGGTCACTGATCCGCTCTTTTCTGTGGGCTCAGTCTCACTCCTGCCCTGCTGGGGATCCACCTGAGGGCTCAGTTTCATTCCCAGTGCAACACCAGGTCCCAGCTGGGCTTCCAGCCCTACCCCAGCAGCTGGCTGTGCCCACCTGGCACCATGAGGGGCTTGGAGACAGCTGGCAGCAATTCATCTGCAGCTGAGTGGTGTGGAGGAGGAATTCCTGGGAGCAGCATTTCCTGGGGTCATGGAATGGGTTGGGCTGGAAGGGAGCTCAAAGCTCATCCAGCTCCAGCCCCCGGGCAGGGACACCTCCCCCCAGCCCAGGCTGCTCAGGGCCTCAGCCAGCCTGGCCTGAAACACCTCCAGGGAGGAGGCAGCCACAGCCTCCCTGGGCAGCCTGGGCCAGGCTCTCCCCACCCTCATCTCAACAATTTCTTCCTCATCTCCACTCTCAGTCTCCCCTCTCCCAGCTCAAAGCCATTGTCCCTCAGCCTGGCACTCCCAGCCCTTGGCCCAAGTCCCTCCCCAGCTCTCCTGGAGCCCCTTCAGGTCCTGGAAGGCTGCTCTGAGCTCTCCCTGGAGCCTTCTCCAGGCTGAACAGCCCCAACCCTCCCAGCCTGGCCCCACAGGGAGGTCCTGAAGCCTCTGGAGGCTGGGGAGGGGCAGAGGGTCGAGAGGACTGTGGCTTGCCCTGGGGGCAGTGGGCAGCGCTGGCTGCTGGGGGGCCTGGTTGGCACCATCCTGCCCAGGGCTCATAGGGGAGGTGACAAAAAGAGTTTTTTCCTCTGAGGGGCTGGTGGGGGGTTGGAGAGGGCTGGAGGAGGGAAGTGCTGCCATGGTGGGAAGTGCCAGGAGCATCCTTCTGTCCTCCCCTGTCTGAGCCCTGGTTCCACCAGAAGCCAGGGGATTCCTGCTGCCCATGCAGGGAGCAGCTCCTTCAGCCTCCCCAGCAGCTCCTCATGGCCTCACCCTGCCTGCTCCTGCTACCCACCAGGGCTCCCCAACTGCCCTGTGAGAAAGGCCCTGGGGGTGCTGGGTGCCAGCAGCTGGAGAGGAGCCAGGGAGTGCCCAGGGGGGCAAGGAGGGCAGCAGCAGCCTGGCCTGGAGCAGCAGTGGGTGGGCAGCAGGAGCAGGGCAGGCAGGTTGTGCCCCTGGGCTGGGCACTGGGGAGGCCACAGCTGGAATCCTGGGGTCAGGCTTGGGCTCTGACTGCCAGAAGGACTTGGAGGGCTGGAGCAGGGCCAGAGAAGGGCAACAGAGCTGGGGAGGGTCTGGAGAGCAGGGCTGGGGAGGAGCAGCTGAGGGAGCTGGGGGGTTGAGGCTGGAGCAGAGGAGGCTGAGGGAGCCTCCTTGCTCTCTGCAGCTGCTGAGAGGAGGCTGGAGCCAGGTGGGGGTTGGGCTCTGCTCCCAAGGAACAAGTGATGGGAGGAGAGGAATGGCCTCAGGTGCCCCGGGGAGGTTCAGGTTGGCCATGAGGAACAATTTCCTCCTGGAAAGGTTTGTGCAGGCCTGTGCCAGGCTGCCCAGGGCAGTGTGCAGTCCCCACCCCTGGAGGGGTTTTCCAAGCTGTGGTGCTGAGGGCCATGGGCTGGGGGGCTGGGGGCTCAGGGCTGGGCTCAGTGATCCTAAAGATCTTTCCCTTTCTTCATTTGATGATTCCTGACCCTTCTGCACTCCTCCCTCCCCAGAGCTTGAGCTGATGTAGTTCCAGCCCTCAGGTGACACAAGGACAGGTCTCAGCTGCACCCCCTCTTCCTCTTCCCCCTCCCCTCCCCCTCCCCCTCCCCTCCCCCCTCCCCCTCCCCCTCCCCCTCAGCACGGCCCAGAGCAGCCTCCCGTGGTGCCCTGACCCCACAGCGCTCTGCACCCCGAGGCACCGACTCACGAGGTCCTTTTATTCTTGCTGCTCTCAGAAGCTTCCTTCCCGCTTGGGGAAGGCTTTGGTCGTCCTCCCAGGCTGTCCTGGCAGGAATCAGCTTTGGCTGCAGGGGGTTCCCAGCACCTCCACACGTCCCTGGGCACCGAGGTGTGCTGAGGGCTGCGCCCTGCCCCTGCTGCTCTGCCAGGGCTTGGCGAGCACCACGCAGTGGCCAAGGTCCTCTGCCCCTGGAGAGCTCCAGGCCTGGCTCGATCCCCTTGGTGTGCCAGAACAAGACACTTGCTCCACACCCTGCAGGACCAGGAGCTGGTTCCCTCCTGCTGGATCACCTCCATGGGCACCTCCTGGGCACCCTGGTGGAAGCTCAGTGCTGGGAGTTAGCTTGGAGTGATTCTCCCAGGGGTCTGCATGGCCATTGCCCAGCCAGCCCCTGCTGGGGCTCCACCACAACTGCCCAGGGCTGCCTGGACAGGGCTGGGCATGGGGAGCTGCTGCTGCTGCTGCACCCCTTGGGACTGCCATGGCCCATGTGGAGCTGCAGGAGCCCAGTGCAGCTTTAGGAGTCTGGTAAGCCTTTGGGAGGCTGGTGGAGCTTTAGGACCTGATGGAGCTTAGGAACCTGATGGAGGTTTAGGAGCCTGGTGAATCATTGGCAGTCTGCTGAAGCTCTGGGAATCTGGTGAAGCTTTAGGAGCCCAATGGAGCTTTAGGAGCCCAGGGGAAGCTTTAGGAGCCCAGGGGAAGCTTTAGGAGCCCAATGGAGCTTTAGGAGCCCAGGGAAGCTTTAGGAGCCCAGGGGAAGCTTTAGGAGCCCAATGGAGGTTTAGGAGCCCAGGGGAAGTTTTAGGAGCCCAGGGGAAGCTTTAGGAGCCCAATGGAGGTTTAGGAGCCCAGGGGAAGTTTTAGGAGCCCAGGTGAAGCTTTAGGAGCCCAGGGGAAGCTTTAGGAGCCCAATGGAGGTTTAGGAGCCCAGGGGAAGTTTTAGGAGCCCAGGTGAAGCTTTAGGAGCCCAATGGCAGCTTTAGGAGCCAGGTGGAGCTTCAGGAGCCCAGGTGGAGCTTCAGGAGCCCAGGGGAAGCTTTAGGAGCCCAGGGGAAGCTTTAGGAGCCGAATGGAGCTTTAGGAGCCAGGTGGAGCTTCAGGAGCCCAATGGAGCTTCAGGAGCCCAATGGAGCTTCAGGACTCCAGGTGGAGCTTCGGGAGCCCAATGGAGCTTCAGGACTCCAAGCAAAGCTTCAGGAGCCCAGTGGAGCTTCAGGAGCCCTGGTGAAGCTTTAGGACTCCAGGTGAAGCTTTGGGAGCCCAGGTGAAGCTTTGGGAGCCCAATGGAGCTTTAGGACTCCAGGTGAAGCTTTGGGAGCCCAGTGGAGCTTTAGGACTCCAGGTGAAGCTTCAGGAGCCCAGTGGAGCTTCAGGAGCCCAGTGGAGCCTTAGGACTCCAGGTGAAGCTTCTGGAGCCCAGTGGAGCTTTAGGACTCCAGGTGAAGCTTTGGGAGCTCAGTGGAGCTTTAGGAACCCAGTGGAGCTTTAGGACTCCAGGTGAAGCTTCAGGAGCCCAGTGGAGCTTTAGGACTCCAGGTGAAGCTTCAGGAGCCCAGTGGAGCTTAGGACTCCAGGTGAGCTTCAGGAGCCCAGTGGAGCTTCAGGAGCCCAGTGGAGCTTCAGGACTCCAGGTGAAGCTTCAGGAGCCCATGGAGCTTAGGACTCCAGGTGAAGTTTCAGGAGCCCAATGGAGCTTTAGGACTCCAGGTGAAGTTTCAGGAGCCCAATGGAGCTTTAGGACTCCAGGTGAAGCTTCAGGAGCCCAGTGAAGCTTTGGGAGCCCAGTGGAGCTTTAGGACTCCAGGTGAAGCTTGGGAGCCCAGTGGAGCTTTAGGACTCCAGGTGAAGCTTCAGGAGCCCAGTGGAGCTTCAGAGCCCAGTGGAGCTTCAGGACTCCAGGTGGAGCTCAGGAGCCCAGTGGAGCTTTAGGACTCCAGGTGAAGTTTCAGGAGCCCAGTGGAGCTTTAGGACTCCAGGTGAAGCTTCAGGAGCCCAGGTGAAGCTTGGGAGCCCAGTGGAGCTTTAGGACTCCAGGTGAAGCTTTGGGCCCAGTGGAGCTTTAGGACTCCAGGTGAAGCTTCAGGAGCCCAGTGAGCTTCAGAGCCCAGTGGAGCTTCAGGACTCCAGGTGGAGCTTCAGGAGCCCGTGGAGCTTTAGGACTCCAGGGGAAGCTTCGGGAGCCCAGTGGAGCTTTAGGACTCCAGGTGAAGCTTCGGGAGCCCAGGTGAAGCTCTAGGAGCTGCCTTGACTTCTTTCCTGGCTGCTGCTGCTCACATCAGGCCCTGGAGCTCCTCTTCCCGACACCAGGAGGAGAGCTTTAGTCCCTCCAAAACGTGGCCAGGGGTCAGTGCTGGCTGTGAGTTGCTCCTGGTGGCCGCGTTGTGGCACAAGGGGAGCACGGTGCGGGGCAAGCGGGCTGGGGGGGGGGGATGGCATCCTCTGGCTCGGTGCTGCGTGGGAAGCAATGCAGGGGGGTGCCTGTGGTGGCCTGGGGTCGGGGGGTGCCTTGGTGCCCGCGGGGCAGCAGCCTCAGGCCACCTTCTTGGCATTGGTGGCCTGCAGGCTCTTGCTGAGCCGCACCAGGTCCACGTAGAGGTTGCGCTGCAGGACGGCGCTGGCGCAGATGACAGCTCCCTGCAGGGCTCCCATGAAGCCACCCAGGCACAGATCCTGCCCTGGAGGAGAGCAGGAGGAGAGGGTGGCGTTGGCCTGGTGGGCAGCCCCTGCCCTGCGTCCCCAGCTGGCAGTCCCGCTGGACACCACCAACCCAACCACCCCCCAGCTGCCCCGTGCCAGCCCTTGGGCTTGGCTCATGGAAGCCCTCCTGGGGGACCCCTTCCTTCTGCCGGCAGGGAAGGTCTCATCCTGCCAAAGTAAAACACAGCAGTGCTGGGCAGAGCTGGGCAGCACGGCTGCCCTTCCCTCCTCCTGCTGGGACCATGCAGCTCCACGGACTGCTGAGGTTGGAAGAGACCTTGGAGCTCATCAGGCCAACCACTCACCCACAGCTCACAGCCACTGCTGCTGAGCCACTGAACCACAGCCCTCAGCACCACAGCTCCACAGCTGGAACCCCTCCAGGGCTGGGGACTGCACCACTGCCTTGGGCAGCCTGGGACAGTGTCTCAGAACCCTTTCTAAGAAGAAACGTTCCTCATGGCCAGCCTGAACCTTCCCTGAGGCACTTGAGGCCATTTCCTCTCATCCTTGTTCCTAGGGAGCAGAGCCCAGCCCCCACCTGGCTCCAGCCTCCCCTCAGGAGCTGCAGAGAGCAAGGAGGTCTCCCTCAGCCTCCTCTGCTCCAGCCTCAACCCCCCAGTCCCTCAGCTGCTCTTCCCAGCCCTGCTCTCCAGACCCTTCCCAGCTCTGTTGCCCTTCCCTGGCCCTGCTCCAACTCTCAATGTCCTTCTGGGACTGAGGGGCACAAAGCTGACCCCAGGATTCCAGCTGTGGCCTCCCCAGCGCTGAGCAGAGAGGGACAATCCCTGCCCTGCTCCTGCTGCCCACACCTTTGCTGCTCCAGGCCGGTTGCTGGTGGCTCCTTGGCACTGCTGGCTCATCCCCACCTGGCCATCAGTCAGGAGCACCCCCAGGTCCCTCTCCTCTGAGCAGTTCTCAGCCACTCTGCCCCAGGCACTTCGATGTCCTCCAGCAGCTCTTGCGTCACCCCAAGGCACAGCAGCAGCCCCACAGCTCTCAGCTCAGGACCCTCCACACTGCCCAGCTCCCAGCTCATGACCCTCCACATGCCCAGCTCTCAGCTCAGGACCCTCCACACCTGCCCAGCTCCCAGCTCAGGACCCTCCACACCTCCCCAGAGCTGTGCCCATCTCAGGAGGCAGTGGTGGCCTCGGTACCTGTCAGGAAGAGGTTGGGGACAGCTGTCTGTGGCCGGATGGCAGCGATGGCCTCGGCTTGCAGGCGCTCGATGCTGTGGTCAATGCCATAGAACTCACCCCTGGGGCTGGCAAGGTAGTGCTGGTTGGTGAGGGAGTCCACTGGAGATGTACTCGATCTGCAGGGGACAAGAGGGAAATGTGGTCTGCAGGTGTGGTGGCCTGGGGTGTCTCATGGTGCTCCCAAAGCTGGCTCTGTGGGGCACAGGCTGAGATGGGTTCCCTTGCAGACCTTTGGATGGTGGTTCTGGCCACTGCTGGTCCCAAGCTGGTCCTGGAGGAGCACCACCCCCACCTTACACCATGCATGGTGGCAGCAGTGGATTGGATTGGTGGTGAACCTCAGGTCCAGCAGACCCAGACCCTGCTCCTACCTTTGCAGGATGGGGCAAGGTAGACAGGAGCCAGGAGAGGAGCCGGTGGCCCCATGGAGCTCACCCTGTCCTCGATGCGAGGGTAGAGCTTGCAGACAGTACTCATGACAGTGTCCAGGAAGCTCTTCTTCAGTCCTCATAATCATCTCCCCTCTTGTGGACCTGTTTGTCCTTCCACTCCTCAAACCACTCGTACCTGGTGAAGGTCACTATGGCCAACGTGGATTTACCTGCAGCAGGACAGGGCTGGGGTGGGTCTCCCCCTTCCCACCCTCATGCTGCTCCCAAGCCTCCCCATGCAGACCACCAGGATGTCCCCAGCTCTCTGTGCTCCCACATCCCTGTCCCCAGCTCTCTGTGCTCCCACATCCCTGTTCCCAGCTCTCTGTGCTCCACATCCCTCTTCCCAGCTCTCTGTGCTCCCACATCCCTGTCCCCAGCTCTCTGTGCTCCCACATCCCTGTCCCCAGCTCTCTGTGCTCCCACATCCCTGTCCCCAGCTCTCTGTTCCCAGCTCCCCCTCCTGCAGAGCGCTCTCCAGCAGCATCCCGCCCAGCAGCTTTCTCCATAGCCGCCGAAGGAGAGATTCTTTTGATGGGCAGGCTTCAAACAAACCAAAGCCCATCAAGAGCTGTCAGGAGTGGTTGTGGCTGGGCTGCACTCATTACCTGGGTGCCTGCTTTCCCAGGTGGGGTCCTTGGCCGAGGGGCAGGTGACAAAGAGCAAAGGGATGCTCTTGGCGGCCTCTTCCCGGGGGGCAGCCAGGTAGCGCTTGGCTCTGCAGGGAGGGGAGAGGCTGGGAGCCGGGTGGTGCTGCCGGCCCCTCCCTGGTGATTTGTCGGGCCCCAGCGGAGGATCTGCCTCGAGCAGCACCCCACCCATCGATGTGCTTTGGTGCTTAATGAAGCAGCTGCGAGCCCAGCCCCAACCTACATCGCATCCAGGTCGCTGTCTGGGAACACAAAGTAGTTGGTGGGCTGCAGCCCCAGCTCCTCCCGCGAGCCTCTGACGCCCACGAAGACGGTGAAGCCTCCCGTGCCGTGCACAGCCCTGCCCAGCTGAGCCTGGATCCCTGGGAAACAGAGACAAGGGCTGTGCGTGGCACCCCCAGCCCTGCAGGAGGGCTGCTCCCAGCAGAAGCCCCACTGATGGCTCCCCCCTGGCTTGCACGACTGGTCTGGCCTGAAATTCGGCATGAGGCGGCAAGGAGGCTGTGGGGCTGCACCCTCCTGGAGGGGACACTTAGCTTCTGCCTCACTTATTAATCCCCAGACCCTCCCAGACGCAGAGGAGTTCCTGCTCTGGGGGCCTTGGGTGCTTGGACACCATGACTCCATTGCTAGCCACAAAGTTTCCACCTACCCATGCTCATTCCCACCCAACCTGCTCCCTCCAACCCAACCCTGCTCCCTCCAACCCAACCCTGATCCCTCCACCCAACCTGCCTTCAACCCAGCCCTGCTCCCTCCAACCCAGCCCTGCTCCCTCCAACCCAACCCTGCTCCCTCCAACCAACCCTGCTCCCTCCAACCCAGTTCTGCTCCCTCCAACCCAGCCCTGCTCCCTCCAACCCAACCCTGCTCCTTCCAACCCAGTTCTGCTCCTTCCAACCCAGTTCTGCTCCTTCCAACCCAACCTGCTCCTCCAACCCAGTTCTGCTCCCTCCAACCCAGTCCTGCTCCCTCCAACCCAACCCTGCTCCTTCCAACCCAGTTCTGCTCCTTCCAACCCAGTCTGCTCCTTCCAACCCAACCTGCTCCCTCCAACCCACCCTGCTCCTTCCAACCCAACCCTGCTCCTTCCAACCCAGTTCTGCTCCTTCCAACCCAACCCTGCTCCCTCCAATCCAACCCTGCTCCCTCCAACCCAACCCTGCTCCTTCCAACCCAGTTCTGCTCCTTCCAACCCAGTTCTGCTCCTTCCAACCCAACCCTGCTCCCTCCAACCCAACCCTGCTCCCTCCAACCCAAAACTGCTCCTTCCAACCCAGTCCTGCTCCCTCCAACCCAGTTCTGCTCCCTCCAACCCAACCCTGCTCCTTCCAACCCAAAACTGCTCCTTCCAACCCAGTCCTGCTCCCTCCAACCCAGTTCTGCTCCCTCCAAAGCAGCCCTGCTCCCTCCAACCCAACCCTGCTCCCTCCAACCCAACCCTGCTCCTTCCAACCCAACCCTGCTCCCTCCAACCCAACCGTGCTCCTTCCAACCCAACCTGCTCCCTCCAACCCAGTCCTGCTCCCTCCAACCCAACCCTGCTCCCTCCAACCCAGTTCTGCTCCTTCCAACCCAGTTCTGCTCCTTCCAACCCAGTTCTGCTCCTTCCAACCCAACCTGCTCCCTCCAACCAACCCTGCTCCCTCCAACCCAGTCCTGCTCCCTCCAACCCAGTCCTGCTCCCTCCAACCCAGCCTGCTCCCTCCAACCCAGCCCTGCTCCCTCCAACCCAGTTCTGCTCCTCCAACCCAGTTCTGCTCCTTCCACCCAGTTCTGCTCCTTCCAACCAAGTTCTGCTCCTTCCAACCCAACCCTGCTCCCTCCAACCCAAAACTGCTCCTTCCAACCCAGTTCTGCTCCTCTCCAACCCAGTTGCTCCCTCCAACCCAGTTCTGCTCCTTCCAACCCAGTTCTGCTCCCTCCAACCCAGTTCTGCTCCCTCCAACCCAGTTCTGCTCCCTCCAACCCAGTTCTGCTCCTTCCAACCCAGCCCTGCTAACTCCAACCCAGTTCTGCTCCTTCCAACCCAGTTCTGCTCCCTCCAACCCAGTTCTGCTCCC
>JAAWVA010000037.1:3266199-3323549 GCA_015227895.2 Colaptes auratus
AATTCCTCAAACCCCACACCAAGGGGAGGGGGCAGCTGGCATTTCAAAGCCCCCAGCTCCTGGGGGGCTGTTTCTCATAGCAGCAGTCCCTCTCCAAGCACCCAAGTGTTGTCCCCCAACCCCCTTTAGGGGGGGCTGAGGCTGGCTGGGGGTTGGGATCTCGTTTTAAGGTAGGCTGCAGGGTTTTGGGTGCAGGTTGACATCTCTGTGCTGGAAGAGAGGAGGATGTGGGAGGGAAGAGTCAATTACAGTGGCACTGGAGCTCCATTACCAGGAAGAACATGCTGTTCCCCAGGGGGTTTGGCACGTTGCTTGCTGGGTTGGGTTTTCTTTCCCCTCTCTTGTTGTGCTCTCAACCATCCATTTCCTTGCCAGGAGCAGGTCCCTTCCCTGTGCAAGGCCTGGTGTGGGGGAGAGGACCCCAGCCCCCTGGGCACCCACCCTGCGTCACTGCACCGGCACACGACTCTGGTGGGGGTGGTGGAAGGGGCTTCAGGTTGCTGCAGGTGGGGTGGTGGTGAGGGCCCCCCCCCCTCAGCTCTTACTGACCACATCTCCCCAGCTCATCTCTGTGCCCCCCTAGTTCTCACTGGGCACATCTTGCCCATGCCCCACCCCCAGCTCACCCCTGTGCCACGCCGGCTCATCCTTGTGCCCCCCTCAGTTCTTACCGACCACATCCTGCCCACATCTCCCCAGCTCATCCCTGTGCCCCCCACCCAGTTCTTACCACATCTTCCCCATGTCTCCCCAGCTCACCCAAAGGCTCCTCCCTGTGCAGCCTCCCCTCCCCCCCCCATCTCGAGGTGCTGACCCCACCATGGCCTCCAGTGACGGTGACAGAGGACCGAAGGTGACTCTTTGGCTGGGGAGGGGGGAGCCAGCTCGTGTCCCCACTCTGGGGAGGGGTCTCTGCCCCTTGGACCCCAGCTGAGTTTGCTGGCCTGCTCCCCAGTGTGTTCTGGGGAGAGCTCCTCCACACTGGGTGCTTGCCAGTGCCAGCAGCTCTGTGCCATCCCTCCCTGCCTGCTGTTGTGTCTCCTGTGCCCAGATGAGGACCTGGCTGTGTGACTCGGGGCAGAGGCTGGAGATCTTCCTCCCTTTCCTGGGCGCGTCCCGGCCCCTGCTGCGCCGCTGCTGCCAGACCTGCACCCCGAAGAGCTGGGTAAGAGCGGGGGGGGAGCTTCCAAGAGAGTGTGGGATTCCTGGATGTTGGTGTACCCAGGAGGTGGGCTGAGGGTGCAGCAGAACCAACCCCACCCTCCAGGCTGTCCTGACCTCACTCTCTCTTCCCAGGATGGTTTCTACCAGCAGAGGTTCTCCTCCCTCAGCTTCCGTGATGCCATCTGGGTGACAGAGGAGGACACATGGTGAGGAGGGCACTGGGGAAAACCCTTCCCCCCCCCCAAATCCCCATGGGAATTCCTTTATGTCCTGCTGTGCAGGAGTGGGAAGGTCCCTCCCCATCACCCCAGCTCTGTGATTAGGCTTGGAGAGCCTGGAAGCTCTCAAGGGGGGACACTTGGAAGGGCGAAGGGACACAGAAGCTTGGGGCTGTTCTCTGCTTAGTGTCCCACTTGGGCTGGGAGGAGGCTGGGCCAGAGGCTGGAGGATTTTGGGGTTGTTTCTGTTTTTAAGCAACAGTTGGGATCTGGGAGCCGTTGGGAAGAGCTGGGGGGGGGGGGGGGCGGCAGGGAGGTGTTTTCCTTCTCATCCTTGGCTCCAGCACAAGGACAAGCTCAGGCACACAGCAGTCAGAGCAGGCCTGGCCCCAGGGGAGCAGCCAGATGGCCTCTTCCCCAAGCCCTCTGCCCTGCCTCCTCCCCATAGGCCCCCATCCTGCAGCTCCAGCTGAGGTCTACCAGCCTCTCCCTCCATCCCAGGAGCTGAGATGGAGCCCAGGGGCTGTGCCTCTGCCAGATTCCTGGTGTAGTTTTTGTCCCAGAGGTGCTGGGCCCAGTTGGTTCCTGTCCCCTTCCCGAGCAGTCCCTGTTGCCTGTGCTGTTTCTCCAAATGGGGTAATTATCCCATTTGGCTCTAAATATCCCAGCTCCAGCTGTCAGCCTCCTTGGAAGAATTCATCCCCAGGCCCTGGGGGTGGCAGGGAAGAGCCTGGGAATGGGTGGCTGAGATCAGGAGCAGAGGGCCTGAAGCTGTCCTGTCCTTTCCCAACCACCTCTGTTCCTTTCATTGTGCTCTGCCCTACCCAAAGCCTCCCTCAGCTCCACTTCTGCTCTTGCCCAGCTTGGATTTGGGGATAGGCCTCAGTTTGGGACCTCAGCTGCATCCCCTGCACATTCCTAGCAGTTGCAGGTTTCCTTCCTCTGGTTGCCCAGAGTCACAATGCCCAGGGGGGGTTGGAGGCTCTCCACACGAGGAGACTCCACAACCTCTCTGGGCAGCCTGCTCCAGGCCTCCAGCACCCTCACACCAAACAACTTTCTCCTCCTGGCTGCCACTTTGTGCCCCTGGCTCCTTGTCCTCTCCCTGGGCACACTGAGCAGAGTCTGGCCCCAGCCTCTTGCCCCCCACCCTTTAGATCTTGCTGAGCACTGAGTGACATTGAGTGATGCTGTGAGGCCAGAGGCACCTCCAGATGTAAAATGGGGAGAAACCCCCCAAATTCAGGCATTGTGGGGGGGCTGGAGGAGCCTGGCAGCAGCAGGACCTCCCTGCCTGCCCCTGCCCAGGTACCGCGGCTGGCTGGTGCGCAGGGCCTCTGCCCTCCTCGCCGTCTGGGGCTGGAAGGTTCCTGCAGACACCACTGGAGACCTCCCAGCAAGGATCTACAGCAGCAAGAGGTAGGGGGGGGGAAAGCTGGAGGATCCCTGAGAGGACCTGGGTCCTGCAGCATCATCCCCCGGTCCTGTGGGATCCCAGGAATTTGCCCTTCTGCTTGCGGTGGGCAGGAAGCAGGCAGCTCCTCCTGGTTGCTGTGCCCACACCACAAGCTGTTCCCTGAGGAAGGGGCTCAGCACCCCCCCAAAAGGAGCCTGGCCCTTGCATCAGTGGGAAGCAAATCCTCTGGTTCAGGATGGCATCGAGGCTCTCTCCTGGTTCTGAGCACAGACCCCCAGCATGGAGGGGTGGGAAGGGAGCTCTGGAGCTCACCCAGCCCCAGCCCCTGCTCCAGCAGGGCACCCACAGCAGCTTGCCCAGGGGCACAGTGCCCAGGGGGGGTTGGAAGCTCTCCCCAGGAGACTCCACAACCTCTCTGGGCAGCCTGCTCCAGGCCTCCAGCACCCTCACACCAAACTCCTTGCTCCTCCTCTCCAGCTGCCATCTCCTGGCTGCCACTTTCTGCCCCTTGCCCCTTGGCCTGGCCCTGGGCACCACTCAGCAGAGTCTGGCCCCAGCCTCCTGCCCCCCCCAGCTCCTTCAGCTCTTGCTGAGCATTGCTCAGCTCCCCTCTGGGGCTGCTCTGCTCCAGGCTCTCAGCCCCAGGCCTCTCAGCCTCTGCTGCTGCCAGAGCTGCTCCAGGCCCCTCAGCAGCTTCCCAGCTGCCCTGGGCTCTCTCCAGCACTTCCCAGGCTCTGCAGCTGGGGAGCCCAGAGCTGGAGCCAGGACTGCAGCTGTGGCCCCCCCAGGGCAGGGCAGAGGGGCAGCAGAGCCTCCCTTGCCCTGCTGCCCACCCTCTCCTCCCTGCCCCCAGGACACCCTGAGGCCTTCTTGGCCCCCAGGGCACACTGCTGCTCTTGGGCACCTTCCTGTCCCCCAGCCCCCCAGCTCATTCTCCTGGAGCTGCTTCCCAGCAGGTTCCCCAGCTGTGCTGCTGCAGGAGGTTGTTGCTCCCCAGGGGCAGGTCCCTGCCCTTGCCCTGCTTGAACCTCCTGAGGTTCCTCTCCCCCAGCCCTGCAGCCTGCCCAGGGCTCCCTGGGTGCCAGCACAGCCTGGGGGTGCCAGCACTGCTGCCAGTTTGGTGCCAGCAGCCAACTGGCTGAGGATCTGCCCTGTGCCTTCTTCCAGGTCACTGAGGAAGATGCTGACTGTGGCACCTGGGGTGATGTGACCTTGTCAGCAATGTCACCCAGCTGGCTGTCACCCCTGGTCACAGCAGCACCCCCAGGAGTGTCAGGATGATTTTCACTCTCTCCATCCCCTTCCCAGGCTCCAGGATGTCTCCAGCAGCTGCTCCCCCAGCTCCAGCGGGGACAGCACATCCTCCCAGCGCTGGAAGGAGAAAGTCCTGCAGATCCTGGCTGAGATCCAGGCCCCACTCTCCCTGCTCCTGCTGAGGTCTCTGCTCCCACCCTGGGGATCCCCCTTTCTGGGCAGCTCCTTCCTGGAGGGATCCCAGCTCCAGGGCTCTTGGATGGGCTGAGAGCTGTGGCTGGGATCATCCTGCCTGGGAGCTGTCCCTGGGGATGTGCCTGGGATCCTTGGGGGATGTGTGGGGATCCCTTGGAGGATATGCTGGGATCCCTCAGGGCATGTAGGTGGATCTTTTGAGGGTACAGTGGGATCCTTTGGAGGCTGTGCTGGGATCCTTTGGTGAGTGAATCATTTGTGGTATGTAAGTGAATCCCTTAAGGAATGCACATGGATCCTTTCTTGGGATGTGCTGGGATCCTTTGGGGGATGCAGGTGGGTCCTTTAGGGGATACCCCAGGATCCTTTGGGGGGTGGACCTGGATCTTTTGGGGAGCATACTGGAATCCTTGGGAGGATGTAGGTGAATCTTTTGAGGGGTGCAGGTGGATCCTTTGGGATCCTTAGGTGGATCCTCAGGTGGATGCAGATGAATCCTTTGGGGTGCAGGTAGCCCTTGGGGTGGTCCTGCAGCTTGGATGTGCCCCCCCCAGTTCCTTCTAGGGAGCTGGACTCTGAATCTTCTGGAGTGGGGAAGGCAGGGAGGGGAAAAAGCCTCCAGGGAGGCTGGAAAGCAAAGCAGGGAGGAACTTTTTCTCCCTCTCTCTCTCCTCTCTTCTGGCTGCCGTGGAGCAATTGGCAATTAGCTGCTGCAGCCTAATTGTTTGTCTGATTGAGCTGTAATCAAAGACGCTCTGAGCAGCCTGAGGGGTCTGAAGGGAAGAAACTGTCCCGGGGGATGAAAGCCTGCGAGCCTTCCCGTAAGCAGTGAGGGAGGAGGGGAGGGGAGGGCTAATTGCCTGCAGCTTTTGATGCTGGGGGGCAGACAGGGGGGGATGATGGCCTTGACACATCCAACCCTTGAAGGGTCTCGCTTTGGGAAGCTGAAAAGTGAGGTTTGGGGTCGAGCCGCCTCCTCACGCAGCCCTTTGGCCGCCGGCAGGGGGAAACTGAGGCAGGGACGACTCTCGGAGGGGGGGGCGGGGGAGCAGCCTTGTCCCCTGCCGCAGGGGGTGCTCAGTGGCTTCTTTGCCTGCAGGTTGTGCCACTGGGCTCTGCTCAAGCTCCTGAAGCGCCTCTTCCTCAACGTGCAGCTCCACCGAGGGCAGCTGGAGATGGTGCTGAGGGCCTCCAGCACGGTGCGGGGCGGGGGGCGGGCCGGGAGGGTCGGCGGCGCCGCCTGGCTGCCGCGCTGAGCGCCGCCTGCCGCCCCTGCAGCCCGGCGTGCCGCTGCTTTTCCTCTCGACGCACAAATCCCGGCTGGATGGACTCCTCCTCTCCTTCATCCTCTTCTCCCAGGGGCTGGGGGTGCCCAGGGTGGCCGTAGGTGGCCAGCCCTGCAGCCCTGCCCTGCGGTAAGGCTTGGCAGGTGGCTGTGCCAACCTGGCACAGGGCCGAGGAGGAGGGAACTGGGCTTGTGAAGCTGAGCTGGGATGTAAGCTGTAAGCTGGGTGGGAGTGGTGATCTGCTGGAGTGTTCAAGGGACCTAGAGAAGGACCTGGCCAGGCTGGATCCATGGCTGAGGCCAAGGACTGGATCCTGACCTTGGGTCACAACCACCCCAGGAAGGCTCCAGGCTGGGGGCAGAGTGGCTGGAAAGTACCCAGCAGGAAAGGCCCTGGGGGTGCTGGGTGCCAGCAGCTGGAGAGGAGCCAGGGAGTGCCCAGGTGGGCAAGGAGGGCAGCAGCAGCCTGGCCTGGAGCAGCAGTGGTGTGGGCAGCAGGAGCAGGGCAGGGGTTGTGCCCCTGGGCTGGGCACTGGGGAGGCCACAGCTGGGATCCTGGGGTCAGGGTTGGGCTCTGACTGCCAGAAGGACTTGGAGGGCTGGAGCAGGGCCAGAGAAGGGCAACAGAGCCAGGGAAGGGTCTGGAGAGCAGGGCTGGGGAGGAGCAGCTGAAGCAGCTGGGGGGGTTGAGGCTGGAGCAGAGGAGGCTGAGGGAGGCCTCATTGCTCTCTGCAGCTCCTGAGAGGAGGCTGGAGCCAGGTGGGGGTTGGGCTCTGCTCCCTAGGAACAAGTGATGGGAGGAGAGGAAATGGCCTCAAGCTGCACCTTGAGGGAAAGTTTGGGTTGGCCATGAGGAACAATTTCCTCCTGGAAAGGTTTGTCCAGGCCTGTGCCAGGCTGCCCAGGGCAGTGGTGCAGTCCCCATCCCTGGAGGGGTCCCAGAGCCCTGGAGCTGTGGTGCTGGGGCAGTGCAGGGCCCAGGGCTGGGCTGGGTGCTCTGAAAGGTCTCCACCACCCAAGACCATTCTGTGATACCATGCTGTGGCCTCATGCAAGGCTGGTGCCAGTGGTGCCCTTTCCCCCCACAGAGCCCCTGCTCAGACACCTGGGAGGGATCTTCCTGCCTGCAAGGATGGAGCAGGACAAAGAGCTGCTAGAGGCTGTCCTGACCACGGTAGGTCCAGCTTAGGGGTTAAAAAAGTGCTTGGTGAAGGTGTCCAGGGGTGTCTCAGCTGTGGGCCAAGCCTCTTGGCTCTGCAGTGGGCCCTGGCATCTCCAGGGTGCTGCTGGCACCCCCGGGTTTCCCCTGCTCTCTCCCCAGTACGTCGAGGAGGTGCTAAGGAGCGGCCAGCCTCTGCTCATCTTCCTGGAGGAGCCACCCATGTCCCTGCACCTCTCAGCCGTGGCCCAGCAGTGGCTGGCCCTGGTGTACCGAGCTGTGCGTGCCGGTGCCATCCCTGACGCCCTCCTGGTCCCCGTGGGCATCGCCTACGACGTGGTGCCCGGCGGCGCCCGGCGGCAGGGAGCGGTGAGGCTCTGCGGGGCTGGCTGCAGCACCCGGGGACGCTGCCTGCCTCTCTCACCCTGCTGATACTGCGGTGCCCTCTCCTCCCAGCATGACCAGCAGCCCCTGGGCCTCGGTGCCTGCCTGTGGGCAGCGTGCCAGGCGCTGTGCCAGAGCCGCGGCTGCGTGCGTGTGGACTTCGCCCAACCCTTCTCCTTGCAGGTAGAGCCAAGAAGGAGCTCTGCAGAGCTCTGCAGTCCGGGGGGGGCTGCATGCATCCTGTGTTCTCTGTGGGGAAGCTGCAGACCTGCTGGGGCCCTCAGGCCACAAAAGAGCTGCTTGGTGTAGAACCATGGAATGGGTTTGGGTGGTGGAGACCTTTCAGAGCACCCAGTCCAGCCCTGGGCCCTGCACTGCCCCAGCACCACCACCCCATGGCCCTCAGCACCACAGCTCCAGGGCTCTGGAGCCCCTCCAGGGATGGGGACTGCACCACTGCCCTGGGCAGCCTGGCACAGGCCTGGACAAACCTTTCCAGGAGGAAATTGTTCCTCATGGCCAACCCAAACTTTCCCTCAAGGTGCAGCTTGAGGCCATTGCCTCTCCTCCCATCACTCGTTCCTAGGGAGCAGAGCCCAACCCCCACCTGGCTCCAGCCTCCTCTCAGGAGCTGCAGAGAGCAAGGAGGTCTCCCTCAGACTCCTCTGCTCCAGCCTCAACCCCACCCCAGCTCCCTCAGCTGCTCCTCCCCAGCCTTGTTCTCCAGACCCTTCCCTGGCTCTGTTGCCCTTCTCTGGCCCTGCTCCAGCCCTCCAAGTCCTTCTGGCAGTCAGAGCCCAACCCTGACCCCAGGATTCCAGCTGTGGCCTCCCCAGTGCCAGGCACATCCCAGTGCTGAGGGCTGGCAGTGCTGCCAGGGTCATTTTCTTTTGTCCCCAGGAATTTGCAGCCAAGACCCTGATCAGAGGCAGCTCTGCAGGAAGGCCTCCAGCAAAGCTGCTGCTCCCCAGCATCCTTGGCATGTGGTAAGCCTGGGGCAGTCTCAGCCCTGATGCTTTGTCCTGGCCCTACTTCCTCACCCCTCTCTACTCATCTTCTCCAGCCCCAGCCAGCTGGAAGCCAAGAGGGCAGAGACTTGGGGTCCTGGCTCCCCAACAGCCGGCGGTTTGGAGGCAGAAGAGGAGATGGTGGTGACAGAGCTGGGCCTGCACTCGCTGAGCGGTGAGGGGTCTGCGCCCCTGCCCCCCTCTCTGGCGCCCCTGCCAGGCTGCAGCTCAGCTGTGTGTTCCCTGCCTGGAAATGGAGGCTCTAACCAAGGGGAGAGCTGCTGGGGCTGGGGGGGACAAAGCCCCCCAACACCTGCTGGGTGCCCTCCTTGCTGTCCCTTCTCCCTGTCGGGGGCTCAGCCCAGCCCCTCTGTGCCCTGCAGATGGCATTGGCTGCTCAGCTGTCATGGCTGTGGGGATCACCTCTGCCCTGCTGCTGCACAAGCACCGGGAGGTGAGTCCAGCAGCTTTCCAGGTTTCTTTTCCTTCTGGAGCAAGAATGGCAGAGCCCCTGCAGGGAGCCAGCTGCTCTCTCTCTGCAGGGTGTCCTCCTCTCCCGGCTGATGCTGGACTTCGCCTGGCTGCTGGAGGAGCTGCTGCTGCGCCAGCAGGATGTGGGCTTCTCGGGGCAGCTGCGTGCCCTGGTACAGCACAGCCTGCGCCTGCTCCGTGCCCACCTCACCTGCTACCACCTGGCCTCCCTTGGTGACATCCTGGTGGTCCCCAAGGCCTCGGCAGAGGCCCGGAGGGAGCTGAGTTGCCACGGCGCTGCCATCCTGCCCGCGCTGGCCAGAGAGGCGCTGGGGGGTGAGGAGCAAGGCTGTGGGGGGAGGGGCGCCGGTGACCCAGGGTGGGGATTGGTGACACTGAGGGGGATCAGTGACCCCAGGGATGGGGGACATTGATCCCCTGGCATCACTGATTCCCGGTGACACTGAGAATTGGTGGCAGCAGGGAATTGGTGGCACCAGGAATCACTGGCATGGCAACGTTTGGGACTGGGGACACTGGGGGATCAGTGACCCCAGGGATGGGGGACACTGGGAGTCAGTGATGCCAGGGATTGGTGATGCCAGGGGAATTGGTGGCAGTGGGAACTGGTGCCACTGGGGGGATCAAGGATGCCAAGGGATCAACAGCACTGGAAATTGGTGATGCTGGAGATGGGTGGCACTGCTGGCACTGGCAATCAGTGACACTGGGGAACCGGTCACACTGGGCATGGGTGATGCCAGGGATGAGTGACACCTCTCTGCCACCAGCCTGTGCCATCCGTGCCCTGCTGCTGGAGATGTTGCCCTTCCTGGGAGCCCCTGCTGGCCCCTCTGGCGTGGTGCTCAGTGAGGAGGAGCTGTGCCACAAGATCCTGCAGCTGCTCCAGCTGCTGCCCCCAAACCTGCTCGGCCTCCAGGTAGGAGCTGGTGACGCTGCCAGCACATGCAGGGGGCCTGGCCCTGCTGCCAGCCTGGCTGTGGGGCATCCGCAGCCCTGCCAGCCTCCTCTCCTCCTATCCCAGCCCTGTCAGCCCCTCGACTGCCAGAGCCAGGACATCGTGGACAAGCTGCTGCTGTGTGGGCTGCTGGAGGTTCAGGAGGTGGGTGCCAACCTGGTGCCCACCTGGTACCCCGGCACCTGCGGGGGGAGGAGCAGGGTGCCCGTGGAAGGGATGGGATACACTGGAGGCGACAGCAAAGGTGTCCCCCACAGGTGGAGAGCCAGCCCTGGGCCTGTGACTTGGCCTCGCAGCCCTCGCACAGGGCCCGGCCCTGGGCCGGGCTGGACGACAGCGACAGCGAGGAGGAGGTCCCCAAGCGCTGCTACAAGGTACTCGGAGGGGGAGCATCCCCTCCGGGGGGGGGTTGTCCCTTCCCGGGGGGTGTGCCCTGCCTGGCAGGGTGAGAGTGGCCTCACCAAACTCTGCTTCCTCTCCTCCAGCTCCAGGAGCCCCCAGGCTCCCCTGGCTTCCTCTTCTTCCTCTGCCGGCTGCTGAGCCCTGTGCTGAGGACCTACGGCAGAGCTGCAGCTTTCCTGGAGCAGCCCTGCTGGCCCCAGCCCGGTACGGCCCCTGGGGTGGGCAGCTGCTTCTCCAGCCACACCAGCCCTGCTCAGCTTGGCTTTGGGGGAAACTGAGGCATGGCTCAAGCTCCCCCTGGAGCTGGGGGCACTGACCACCGACCCCTCCGCCTCTGCTCTCTCTCCTCCAAGCCCCCTTGGCTTGGCTTTTGGGGAAACTGAGGCACAGCCCAAGCCCCCTCCCAGCGTGAGACTGGAGGGACCCCTTCCAGGAGCTAGGTGGGGGTGGTGGGGCTTGACCCCTCCCTACCCCCATCTCCCCCTCCTCTCCCTACCCCCCATCTCCCCTCCTCTCCCTACCCCCCATCTCCCCTCTCTCCCTACCCCCATCTCCCCTCTCTCCCTACCCCCCATCTCCCCCTCTCCCTACCCCCCATCTCCCCCTCTCTCCCTACCCCCCATCTCCCCCTCTCTCCCTACCCCCATCTCCCCCTCTCTCCCTACCCCCCATCTCCCCCTCTCTCCCTACCCCCCATCTCCCCTCTCTCCCTACCCCCCATCTCCCCTCTCTCCCTACCTTTTGCCTTGGCATCTGTTGAACCTGAGGCACAGGCCAAGCCTCCTTTGTGGCCGTGGCTCCACACAGAGGAGCTGTGCCCCTCCAGGAGCTGGGGTAGGGGCTGGCTTTGACTCCCTCTCTCCCTCCCAATCCCAGAGGAATCCTGTGTGGAAGCACTGCTGCAGTTCCTGGCCCAGGAGGACGGTGTTGGTGAGCTGGAGTGGGGGGCAGAGGGGGTACCCCTCCTGTTTCCCCCAGGTCGGGGTGCAGCTGCTCCCTTGGGGCTTTCTCTTCCTGCAGAGCACCTGAGCTGGAGCCTGGCCCTCAGCTCCCTACAGACCTTCAAGGCACTGGGGGTAAGCACAGCCAGGCCCCACCACCCCTCCAGCCCCCCAGGCCATCCCCCCTGTGACACTGCTGTCCCTCCCCAGGTGCTGGAGGAGATGCAGACCCCCACAGGAGTCCTGCTGCAGCCCTCCCACCTGCTTCAGTCGGGCACCAACCAGGGCAAGCTGGAAGCCTTCATCCAGCAGTTCCACCAGCCCTGAGCTGTGTTCATAAAGCAGGAGCAGGCCCAGAGCTGCCTCCTGCCTTTATTGAACCCCCGGGGTGGGGGAAGAGTTTTGGGTGGAGAGGGGGCTGCACTCGAGGCGACTTTTGGCATCTCCATCCTCAGGCCACCCTGTTGCAGATGGCACCCAGCTCCTCGATCTCGCACTGCACCTCATCTCCTCTCTGCAAGGCACAGGGACATGCTGCTAGCCCACACTTTGCCCCCCAGGGTCCCCACTTTGCCCCTAGCCCCATTCCAGGCTCTCCCTGCCCCTCACCTGAAGGAACACGGGTGGCTTCCGGAAGAACCCCACCCCTGCAGGGGTTCCTGTCAGCAGGACGTCACCAGGGAGCAGGGTGGTGAACCTGGGTGGACAGGGCAGGTAGCAGCAGTAACACCCCCCCCCCCCACCCCACCACCCCACTGTCAGCAGCCCCCAGCCCAGCGCTCACCTGGAGACCCAGGCGATGAGGTGGGGCAGGGGGAAGATGAGCTGCTGAGTGCTGCTGTCCTGCATCAGCTGCCCATTGACCCTGCAGCGGATGCCCAGGCTGTGGACATCTGTGGGCACACACAGGGACACGTCACAGGGGGGCAGGGGGACATGGGGACAGGGCTGAGGGACCCCCACCATGGTCACCACCCCCTTTGAGGGACCAATGGGTCTGTGTGCCACCTCCTGCAGCACTCCTGGCCCCCTCCCCTTACTGCCTTGTCCCTATGGCCCCATTCTGTCCCTGACTTCTCCCTGCCCCATCCCTGTTCTGTTGCTGTCCCTGTCCTGTCCCCATTTTGTCTCTGTTGCCTCACTGCCCTGTCTTGATCTTGTCCCTGACCTGTCCCCATCCTGTCCCATCTGTCCTCCGTTGCTGTGCCTGTCCTGTCCCCACCCTGTCCCTGTCCCCTCTGTGCTGTTGCTATGTCTTGTCCCTATCCCCCTAGTGGCTTATCCCTGTTCTGTTGCTCTCCCTGCCCTGTCCCACTCCCCTCACTGTCCTGTCTCCATGCCCTGCCTTGTGCCACTCTTCTCCCTGTCTCCACCCTGTCGCTGTCCCTTCCCCCTTCTCCCTTCTCTTGCTGTCCCTGTCCTGCCTGTGCCCTCTCACTTTCCCACCCCTGTCCTGTCCGCTCCCTCTCCTGTCTCCGTTATGTCCCCACCTGTCACTGCCTCTTTGGTGACCAGGGCGGGCCCCAGGGGGCAGAAGGTGTCGAAGGTTTTCCCCAGCAGCCACTGCCTCCCGTTCCGTAGCTGCCAGTCCCGGGCGCTGACGTCGTTGGCCACCGTGAAGCCCACCACGTGGTCCATCGCTGCCGCCTCCTGGGGACGGGGGGGATGACTGAGGGGGGGACAGGCACACCCCAGCCCCCACTGGAGGGGGAGCGTGGCAGGGGCGTACCTCGATGTTGTGTCCTGGCTTCCCAATGACCGCAGCCAGCTCTGCCTCCCAGTCCACCTCCTGGGGGCGAAGGACACAAAAGGGAGGGGGAGGGGTGGAGGCCCCGTGGTGGGGACGCGGTGGCAGGGGTCGGGGGGTTCAGGGGCTCACGTTGCTGTCCGGGGGGAGCACGATGTCATCGAAGGGGCCGGTGATGGCGCTGGGGAACTTGTTGAAGATGATTGGGTACTTGGGCACCTTCGCGCCCTGCTCCAGGCAGTGGTCGCGGTAGTTGAGCCCCACGCAGATCACCTTCTGCGGGTCCCCGATGGGCGCCAGCAGCCGCACCGAGCTCCGTGCCACCCGGTGCTGCCCGGACTCCAGCGCCCTGCGGGGCCGCCGCGGCTCAGCACCGGGCCACGCGTGGTGGACACCGTGGGGACACCCAGCGTGGAGACACCACCCCCGTGGGGTCACCTAGAGCGGCGACACCCCCCACGGCGGTGACACCCCCCCCAAGGGGGACACCCAGCGTGGGGAGACCAGCTCCCGTGGGGTCACCACCCCGCATGGGGACAGCACCCACCTCTGTGCGCTGGCCAGGCCCCGCGGGCCGTTCTCCAGGAAGGAGCGCATGGAGCTGGGCAGCGCCGGGTCGGCCGCGCTCAGATCCACCAGGGGGCCCCCGGGAGCCTCCTCCAGCCCCAGCCGGGGCTCGCTGCCCCCGGCCCGCAGGAACCGCACCAGCCGCATGGCCCCGGGCCGGCGCATCTGCCACCTGCGGGCACCAGAGCCTCGGGATCCCGGCCGGGGTGGATCCCGCCTCCAGCACAGCCCTGCCGGAACCTCTTCCCTGGGATCCCTGCGGACTTGAGCCCCTCTGGGGGGGTGAGGAGGGGCCGCGTTCTGCGCAAGGCCTTGGGGAGAGGGGGAGGGGGCACGGGAGGTACCCCGGAGGATGGGGGGATCCCATCACTGGGGGCACTGATGGAGGCACAGTAGATCTCCGCATGGCAGGGGGCAGGCCGGGAGGGGAGGGGGATGGGGCCCCAGAAACGAAAGGCTTGGGGCAGTGGATCCCTCCTGGGAGTGGCCAGATCCAAGCACAGAGCAGATCCCCGGAGTGGCTGCAAAATGTCACAGCAGGGAATGGACCCCAGCATGGAACTGGTGTGGGGACGGGGGGGATCTACTGGTTCACCTGATCCCATACAGTCTAGATCCAGGGGGATCCCCACAATCCTGCACAACGGACATCGCTGCAGGATTCCCTCCCATGGTCCTGGACAGCCCTAATCCTGGGGAATCCCTCCCCCTGATCCCCCCTACCCCTGATCCTGTACCTGTATAGCCCTGAACGCAAGGATCCCCTGCAGCAGTTCTGCACAGCCCAGGTCCTAGGGGAACGCTCAGGTCCTGCTCATCCCGATCCCAGGGGATCGCCCACTGGTCCTGCTCCGCTTTGACCCCAGAGGATCTCCCCCCATCCAATCCCGCTCAACGCTTTCGCCAGGGATCTCCCTGACACAGACCCCGCCCCGCCCGATCCCAGGGCTCCCCGCGATCCCAGAGGGTCTCTCCCACCCCTTACCCGCTCAGCCCGATCCCGGGGGGAGGTCTCAGGGGACCCCCGGGCCCACCTACGTCACGCGCCACAGGGTCCCTCCCCCGTCGGCACGCGCTGACCCCCTGTCCCTCGCGTAAAGGTCCCTGCTCCAAGGCCCCGCCCCCTTTCCCGAGCTGACCAATAAGAACTCGGGGCGGGGGGGGGGAGGGCGCGCCGGCAGCACCGCCAATGAGAGCCGGCGGCGTTCGACCCGGCCTCCCGGCCGCTAGGGGGCGCACCAGCGGCGTTGCCAGGAGACGGGCGGCGGCCGCCCTGACAGCGCCGCCATGACAGCGCCAGGGCCGGGCCCGGCGGAGCCGCCTGCCGGCACTGAGCCGGGCCCAGGCGGGCGGCTCTCACCTTTGTTGCATGGAAACGTGCCGTGAGTGAGCCGGCAACGGGCGGCTGCGGGGGAGGGGGCCGCGCCGAGGCCGGTGGCCGGGGACCGGCTGAGGCGCGGCCTGGCCTCATCGGCCCGGTCGTGAGGGGAAAGCCCAGCCCAGGGCTGCGCCTCGGCCGCGCGAAGCCGCCTGTGGCACCGCCGCTCCGGGCGCAGGGCCACCCGCGGGGGGCTGTGCGTGGCCGCTGCACCCCCTCGGCTCCCCGGGCAGCACGTCCCGCCCCTAAATCATCGTTCTTTGCTTTATTTAGAAAATAAACCGCTGTGTCCTGGTAGCGCTGCGGGGCGGGAGCAGCTCGTCCCTCGCTCTGGGTCCCCTCAAGCGCTGCGTGGGGCAGGAGAAGGGGATAAGGGGGTCGTGTGCTTTGGGAGCCACCCTCTCAGGGCCGTGCTATAGAAACCCTCTCTCTGGAGAGTTGCGCCCTAGGGGGGGGCTGTGCTGTGTGAGGGCTCCTCCCTCACCCGCGGCAGGGAGACCCTCGCTGACTGGGGGCTATGCCACCCCCCCAGATGGGTCCAGCCGCTGGGGTGGGCAGTGCCAGGTGCCGCGCTGGGGAGGGCTCAGCTGGCAAAGTCATCTGGAGCTGCTGTGGTCTGGTGTCGCTGGAGTGCTGTCAGCCACCAGGTTGTCTTCTTGCTTTTAACCTCTTTGCTTCATCTGAAACAGTAGAAAAAAGGCTGCCCTGGGGTGCTGGCAGGGCCGAGTGGCTGCTCCCGGGTCCTAGATGGCATTCTCGAAGATCTTCATGGACCTCATGATGTCCTGGTCCTGGAATGGGGTGGAAGGGAGAGGTCAGAGCCCCAGGTTCCTCTCTTCCCATCCCAACTGTCCACCCCAAGCTGTCACCCCCCCATCCCCCTGACCCCCCAGGCTGCCAGTTTGTGGTGGGAAGTGGAACATGTGGGGTGATGTCTGGGGCCGGGAGGCCTGGCAGTGAAAAGGAGGAGGAGGAGGATGGTGGTGATGCCAAAGCCCACCCAGAGTTCTTCACCTTCTGACACGTGTCCAGGAACTCCTCGAAGGTCACCACACCGTCACGGTTCCTGTCCATTTTCTGTGAGGGCACAGCAGGGGCTCAGCAGGGATGTCCCCAGTGGGGGTGGCAGCCCCAGCTGGGGGCACGGGGTGGGGTTGGTGGCTGAGACAGGATGGTCTCACCTGGAAGAAGAGGTCCACGTGCTCAGCAGGGGCGCTGTCCCTCAGCGGGGGATGGGTGCAGCGTCCCATCAGGCTGTAGATGGACTTCATCATCTCCAGCATCTCCTGGGAGGGGACAGAGTGGGCAGGGTGGCAAGAAACACCCAAATGAGGGCACTGTGCTCCTCCAGCGCCTGTTCCTGCCACCCTCAGCCCTCTGGGTGTCCCCAGCCCCCTGCTGGCCCCGCGGCCCTCCCCGTGTCACCTCCTTGGTGATGCAGCCGTCCTTGTTGAGGTCGTAGAGGTCGAACGTCCACCTCAGCTTCTGCTGCACCGTCCCCCGCAGCAGGACAGAGAGCCCCACGGCAAAATCCTACCAGAGGAACCCTGCCCATCAGCGGGGGCACTGCCCTGGCACCCCCAGACCCTGCAGAGTGCCCCTCCCCCCGTGCCAGGCTCTTTGCCCCACCCCCCCGACACCGCAGCGCTGCCATCGATCCCGGGATGCCTGGGGGGGGCATTTGTCTCCCTATTGATCCTGGTCCTGTTCCGCCTCGTGGCTATTTTTAATCCCTGCGGCTGCTCGGTGCCAGCCCACCCTGCCAGCCCCCTCCCTGTGCCGCAGTGCCCAGCACTCTCCCAGCACCGCCGAGGGCACTGTGGGGCCCCTGGCTGCTGTGCTGAGTTTTGTCCCTGGGCACACGTGGGCAGGGAGGGAGAGCTGATGAATCATGGCCCCGGGCACCGACCGGCAGCTTCAGCAGCTTGGTGCTGGCACAGCTCTTCCTGGCATCAGTGTGGTGCCAGGATGGCTCCTACTGTCATGGACATGGTGCCAGGATGGCTCCTCCCAGTGTAAATATGGTGCCAGGATGGCTCCTCCCGGTATGGACAGGGTGCCGGGATGGCTCTCCCCAGCGTGGACAAGGTGCCACGGTGGTTCCTCCCAGCACAGACACGATGCCAGGCTGCCTCTTCCTGGCATGGCCATGGTGCCAGCATGGCTCTTCCCAGTGTAGATGCAGTACCAGGCTGGCTTCTCCTGGCACAACCGTGGCACCGGGAAGCTCACCTGGAAGCAGAGGGCACCGTTGCCGTCGGCGTCGAAGGCATCGAACACGAAGCTTGCGTACGTGCTGGCATCTGTGGGGGCAGCAGCAGCTGGTGAAGCTCGGGCCCTGGCATGCACCAGCAGCAGGATTTGGGGCTTTTGGTGGCTGCAGCCCCCCTGCAGCCCTCGGGGGTCCCCCCAGCTCACCTCCCTGGGGGAAGAACTGCGAGTAGATGAGCTTGAAGGTCTCCTCATCCACCAGCCCGCTGGGACACTCCTGGGGAGGAGGTGGGCACCGGTGACCCCCAGACGCCACCCCTCCGGTGGGGGCCGGGCTGGGGCCGCCCCCAGACTCACGTTCTTGAAGCCGCGGTAGAGGGCCTGCAGCTCCTGCTTGCTGAACTTGGTCCGCGCCAGCAGCCTCTCCAGCGCCTCGGGTTGGTGCCGCACGGTGCACAGCTCCAGTTCCGCCTCGCCGCCGTCTGCCGGGACGGGCGGCCGGGGGTCCGCCGGCAGCCTCGCCCCGGGGGCCTTCCCGCTTTGCATCCCCACCCTGCTTCAGACCGACTGCCCCCGCAAGCCAGGGGCAGCCCCCAGATCCCCCTGGTGCCGGCGGAGGGGGAACCGCGGGGGGGTCCGCAGCCCAAGGTTTGCAGGCGCCGACCCGGAGGGGTTCCCCGAGAGCCGCTGATGCCGGCAGCGCATCCCCGGGGCGTGGAGCATCCCGCAGCCGCTTCTCACCCCAGCCCCGCTCCCGCTGCCTCCACCCGCGCCCGGCCCGGCGGAAGGTGATTAATAAATGATGCCTCATTAATAATTGCAGCTCGGGGAGCCCCCGGGGACCCGCGCCGCGCCTGGCCGGGGGCAGCGGAACCGCGGGAGGGGAAAGCTGGAGTTGGGGAGAGGCTGCGCCGTGCCGCAGGGGTAGGGACTCCCTGGAAATTTTCGAGGTGCCGGGGGCAGGGGTGACCCCCAGGTCCCTGCTGAGCTGGGCTGGAGGTGGGGGTGAAGTGGCAGCGCTGAGCCCCTGCCCACCGAGCTGGGGCGGGGCTGGGGGGCCGCCGTGTCCCATCCCGGGAGGGTTTGGGGAGTGGGAAAGGGGTTGGGGGTTCTTGATGCCACATCTCAGGGGATTTGAGGGGTCGGTGGCGTTATTGGGGGGTCTCCAGCATGCCTGGTTTGGGGGTGGATGGGGCGTTGAGTCTCCCGGGTGTTGCATCTCAAGAGCGTTTTGGGGTTGTTGGAGCATTGGGGGTCCCCAGTGTCCCACCTCAGAAGGGTTTTGGAGGTCAGTGTGGGCTCAGAGGCCCCCAGCCTTGCCCCTCAGGAGGGTTTTGGGGGTTACCCCAGGCTCAACAGCCCCCAGTGTCCCTCCTCGGGGAGGTTTGGGGGGCTCACTGTGGGCTGGAGGGTCCCTGTTGTCCTGCCTGTGGGGGGTCTCTGGGGTTGAGAGGGACGGGGGGGGGGGCATCCTCACCCCTCACAGGGGAGGTTTTGTAGGTCGGTGTGGACTGGGGGGGGGGTCCTAGCACGCCCTCCGTGGGGGACCTGGGGGGGGGCTAGAGCTGGAGAAACCCCTTGGGGAAGGTCAGAGCAAGGCTGGGCCATGATGCAGCAAGGGATGGAGGTGTAGGGGGGCTCCCTGCTTCCCCTGCACCCCCAAACCCTCCTCAGCGGGGGTGCCCCCCAAAACCAGTGGGTTTCACCCCGTGGGGATCACTGACAGGCCCAAGAGGTCCTTTAACTTGGGGTGGAGAGGGGAAAGGATGGGGGGACCCCAAGATGCGATGGGAGGAAAGGGGAGGGGGACTTGGGAGAAATAAATGAATGAGCAATGAACGCAGGGGAGGGGGCGGGGGGCGGGGGGGTACCTTCGGCCGAGATGGGCTCCAGGATGCCAAACTGCTTGAGGACGGCGATGAAGAGCAGGATGACCACGGCCACGGCGCACAGCTCCATGCCCTGCATGCCCATGGCTCGGGGGGGGGACAGGCTCGGGGTGTCCCCCTCAGCCCCCCCCAGAGCCAGAGCAGGGCACCCCGGGTGAGGGCGAGGTGCTGACTGGGGCTGTGTGGCAGGGCCAGACTGCGCCGTCCGTCAGTCTGTCCGTCCTGCCCTCCTCCCTTGGCACGCACCCACGGCCCCCCCCCCACTGCCGGGGGTGGGGGTGGGGGGGGTCGATCTTGGCCGCTTTCTTTTCCTCCTTACGTCGCCCCCCCACCCCCAAGACGAAGCAGGTTGGAGGTGCCAAGGGTGGGCTGCCAGCCACTCTCTCTGCAACGCCCAGGGGTGCCCACCTGGCACCATGCCAGCACCAGGGGGAGTCCCAGATCGGTGCCGGCCTTCAAACTGGGTTAAAAAAGGTTGGTTTTGGTGTCTGCCCCCAACCCCAGGAGTAGTTGGGGGGTGAGGATACCCCCCTGCCCCGCTGTCCCTTGCGGGGTTAGAAGCAGCTATTAGCGGGAAGCAATTAGCGCTGGGGGAGGTAATGAGCTGCGAGATGAAGGGGGTGAGGGGAAGGCTGCGGGAGGGGTGGGGACTGAGGTGCAGGGGACGTGGAGCTCTCCCTGTCCCCGTGACGCCGCGGACAACCTTCCTGCCCCCCGCGGGGGTGTCCTCGTCCCCCTGGGGTTGTCCCCATCCCCGTGGTCTCCTGTCCCCATCTGTCTCCAGTGCCCTGTCGTGGCCTTGTCCCCAAGCCCCAGCAACATCTGTCCCTGTCCCTGTCCCTCTGTTGCTGTCCTTCCCTCACGACTCCGGGGTTGTCCCTGTGGCCCTGGCAGTGGCCCTGTCCCACCCTCCGGGCTGTCGCTGTCCCCAGGGGACACCTTGTGCCCCGGGGGTGTGCATCCTCGTGACCTCAGGGGCACTGTGCCCCGCAGAGGTGTCCCTGCGTGTCCTGGGGACTGTCCCTTGGCCCCACGGCCGCGGCGACACCGTCAGGACCCCACGGGAGCACTCCCCACAGCCCCTCGGACCCCTCCCAGCTCCGAGGGAGCCGCGCGTGGGCGGGGCCGTAGATTGAGAGGCGGGGCCTGCTGATAGGGGCGGAGCTTTGATTTTGGCGCGCCCCGCGGGCCAAGGGGCGTGTCCCCGCCTGGGGCCTCCCCTCCTGTTGCCCCGCCCCTTCCGCCCCGGGACCGGAAGTGCTGCTGTCTGCCGCCGCCGCCATGGCCTCAAGGTTACTGCGGATGAGCGCAGCCTTGCGCCTGCTGCCCGCCGCCTGCTCCCGCAGCGTGCCCGCCCGGCACCTCGCCGTGCCCGGTGAGCTGGGGAGGACCGGACCGGGGCGGGGAGGGGTGGCACAGCGGGGAACAGGGCTTGGGTAGGGCGGGCCGCGGCCTTCCGGTTTGACGGCGGTGTCCCGCAGGCGGCCTGGCCAGCGATGAGGAGCAGGCGACGGGGCTGGAGCGGAAGGTGATGGAGGCCATGAACAAGGGCCTGGTGAGTGCTGGGGGGACACGGCGCGGCCTGGGGGCGTCACCTAGTGGGGGGGGGCAGCGAATGGTGTGTGGGGGCTGTTGTGGGGGAGCTGGGCTCAGGGAGACCCCCAGGGTGTGGCGGGGGGTGGTCTCGGGGACAAGGTGCCCTCGGTGAGGGAGAGTTAGGGTGTGGAGGGGGACGGGTGGTGTCTGTTGAGGAGAGATCAGGGTCTGGAGGTGCCCCTCCCACACTTCCTCCTTTCCCGCCTGCCCCAGGACCCCTACAGCATGTTCCGGCCCAAGCGCTATGCAGGGACCAAGGAAGATCCCAACCTCGTCCCCTCCATCAGCAACAAGCGCATCGTGGGCTGCGTCTGTGAGTGACCCCCCCAGAACAGAACCCTCCCCTCCCTCTGTCCATCCCTCTGTCTGTCCCTGTGTGCCACCCTCCTCTTCCTCCCCCCTAGGTGAAGAGGACAACAGCTGCGTCGTCTGGTTCTGGCTGCACAAGGGGGAGGCTCAGCGCTGCCCATCCTGCGGTGCCCACTACAAGCTCATCCCCCACGAGCTGCCCCACTGAGCCCCCCCCCGCCCCAGCACACACGGTTTTGGGGGGGAGGTTTCATGGGCCACACCAACCCCCCCCCCAGCATCAACTGGGCATCTTCTGGGCTGAGCTGAGCCACCCTCACCCCAACCATTTGTGCTGCCCATAAAGAGTTTGTGTGTGGAGACCCCGACTGTGTCTGCAGTGGGAGGACAGTGCCCATGGGTGCAGCAGGGGCTGAGGGGCCACCCCTGGGGGTGCACTTAGAGCTCTTGGTGTCATTGTGAGTGGGGAGGGGACATGGGAGGTGGGAGGGGGACATGGGGAGGGCTGGAGGTGCTCGTGACCTTGGAGCAGTATTTGGGGTGGGGGGACCCCACCTTTACTGACTTCCCATTTTTAGTGGGGTTCTGGGAAAGGTGTGGGGGTGCTGAGGGCCTCCCTGGTTGGGGAATTCCAGAAGTCAAGTCCCCTGGGCAACCCCCTCCTCAAAGGAAGCCCCCATCCACCAGGGGGGGGCTGGGTTCCCCCTGAAGAACCCAGGGAGAACTCTGCATAGGAGAAGTCACCACAAATGGAGATGAGGGCTGTGCCCCATCCCCAGCTCTACACCCAGGGGAGGTCACAAGGGGGACAGAATCCTCCAGGCTAGCCTCAGCACATGGCCAAGGTGCTGCCCACCCCTGAGTCCAGGCAGCCCATGCCCTTTGTCTCTTCTTTGTCTTCCACTTCCGTATCACCGTTGCAGGTGACAGCACTGCTCAGATGTGAGCTCCCATGGCCACCTTCCACCCCATCCAGGTTGTGGTGGGGCTCAGCAGCTGCTGCTCCTGGGGGGTTCTCTCCATCAGGTGGCTCCTGTGACTCCCAAGCAGACATTGGCCCTCAGAAGAGGGTCACAGAAACCACCAGCTCTGCCCATGGTCCCTCCTTGGCCTCACTGCTGGGGACAGCTGCCTGGACACAGCATCCCCACAGCTCTGGACTGGCTCTTGGCACTCTGCAGGTGGCCCCAGCAGCACCATTGGCACCCACACACCAGGTTGGAAGGGACCTCAAGGATCATCTGGTCCAACCTTCTGGCCAGGGGTGATCCCTGTGCTTGGCTTGGGGGGCTTCCAGGTGAAGGCATCCCATGAGTGCCAACCCTCCGTGGGGCAGGAGCCATCCAGCAGTGTCCCTCAGATAGGTTCCCTGTGGGGCTGAGGTTGTCCAAGGTGCTGCATCTTGGAGAAGATGAAAGCTGCTGGAGCTTCTCCAGCCGTGGGCTGTTCCTGCCTGAGCATGTGGCTCAGAGGGAACCTGGGGGCTGTGTTCCATGGAGGACTCGGGAGGCTCTAGGTTGTCCACTGCAGACCCTTGGAGGTCCCCAGAAGGTCCCTAGAAATCATTCTGAAGCTCCAGGAGGTGCTGCAGGTCCCCAGGGAGTCCCTGGAGGCAGCAGGGGTTCCTAGAGGTTTCCCAGAAGGTCCCCCTGGAGGCCAGAAGATTTCTAGAGGTCATCCTAAGGCCACAGGAGGTGCTGTAGGTCCCCAGGGAGTCCCTGGAGGCTGCAGGGGTTCCTAGAGAGCCTCAGAAGTTCCCCGTGGTGCCCAGGAGGTCCCTGCGTGTCTCTGGGGGCTTCCAGAAGGTGGCCACAAGGCTTGGGAGATGCTCGAGGCTCCCAACGGGTCCTGAAGCCCCCAAGGGCCTGGCGGCTGCCGGATCCCCAGCGCAGCTCCCCTGCTGCTGCTTGCGATAACGTCAGCGCGTGACGTCATACACCCGCTTGGATGGAGGGGGCGGAGCTCGCGGCTTCTCCCCTCCCATTCCTTCCCGCGGCCAATGGGAGGCGCCGCTCGCCTTGATGGGCGCTCGGGGGGAGGGGCCCCCGGCGGCAGAGGGCGCGCGGGGACGCGGCGGGCGGGGCCGGGCTGCGCGTCACGTGGCGGGGCGGGGCGGCGCGCGGCGGTAGTGCGGCGGTGATGTCACCCCTGTCGCAGAGGGGCGGGGCGGGGCGCGGGGCCGCGCGCCGGAAGCGGGGCGGCGCGCGCGGAAGGTCCGTGGCGGCGCGGGGCGGGCGGACAAGATGGCGGACGGGGACAGCGGCAGCGAGCGCGGTGGCAGCGGCAGCGGCGGGTTCGCCACCGCCCGCGGCGGAGCGGGAAGCGGCGGCGGAGGGGCCGGGTCCGGCGCGGGGTCCGGCGGCGGGGCGGGCCCGGAGCAGGAGACGCAGGAGCTGGCCTCGAAGCGCCTGGACATCCAGAACAAGCGCTTCTACCTGGACGTGAAGCAGAACGCCAAGGGCCGCTTCCTCAAGATCGCCGAGGTGGGGGCGGGCGGCTCCAAGAGCCGCCTCACGCTCTCCATGGCGGTGGCCGCTGAGTTCCGCGACTACCTGGGCGACTTCATCGAACACTACGCCCAGCTGGGCCCCTCCAGCCCCGAGCAGCTGGCCCAGGCCGCCGGGCCCCCCGGCGAGGACGGCGCCGGCCCCGGCCCCCGCCGCGCCCTCAAGAGCGAGTTCCTGGTGCGGGAGAACCGCAAATACTACCTGGACCTGAAAGAGAACCAGCGCGGGCGCTTCCTCCGCATCCGCCAGACCGTCAACCGCGGGCCCGGCGGGCCGGGGGGCTTCCCGGGCGGCCCCCCCGGGCTGCAGAGCGGTCAGACCATCGCCCTGCCCGCCCAGGGCCTGATCGAATTCCGCGACGCTTTGGCCAAGCTCATCGACGACTACGGGGGCGAGGAGGACGAGCTGGGCGGCCCCGGCGGCGGCGGGCCGGGCGGAGGGGGGCTCTACGGGGAGCTGCCCGAGGGCACCTCCATCACCGTGGACTCCAAGCGCTTCTTCTTCGACGTGGGCTGCAACAAGTACGGCGTCTTCCTGCGGGTGAGCGAGGTGAAGCCGTCCTACCGCAACGCCATCACCGTCCCTTACAAGGCCTGGGCCAAGTTCGGCGGCGCCTTCTGCCGCTACGCCGAGGAGATGCGCGACATCCAGGAGCGTCAGCGGGACAAGCTCTACGACCGGCGCGCCGGACCCCCGGGACCGGGCAGCGGCAGCGGTGCCGGCGACGACTCCGACGGCGACGACGTGGACGACGACTGAGCCTCCCTCGACCTGAACCCCGCCGCCGGCCCCCCCAAACCACCCCTCATCCCAATTTCCCCCCCCCCGGACCCCCTTCATCCCTCTTCCCCTCCACTGCGACGGGGACAGGGGGTCCCCGGACCCCCACCCCTCCCGCGTCGCCACCGGAGAGAGAGAAACCGGCTCGACCGCGACGCCGCCGCGTCCCTCCCTCCTCCGCGCTCACACTCGGGACGAGGCACCACCGCCACCCCCCTGCCACTGTCCCCCCGCACCCCGAGGACTCGCTGTTTTTCGGGGGGACGGGGTGGGAGGGGAGCAGCCCGGATTCTCTCTCCTCTCCCAAAGCCCGGCCCGTGCCGCCGCGGCGCCCCCCGCCGCCACCGAGTCCGGTGGCCGTGCCGAGCCGCCAGCGCCGGCCACCGGTGGAAGAGGAGCCAGGCGGGGGGAGAGCAACGGAGCCGGGGCGGGGGGGGCGCAATGGACCAACGTCCGTTCTCGTCTGTGCCCTTCTCGTTCCCTTCTGCTTTTGGGGTTGTCTTTTTTTTTTTCCTTTCATTTTTCTCCTCTTGCCAGCTATTTTTTTGGGGTATTTTTTTGGGCTGCAAAGCGATCAGCTCCCCCCTCTCCCGGAACCCGAGCCCCGTGCGACGCCGGCAGCTTCCTGAAAAATTAAGTGAAGACTTTCCTGCTTTTCCCGGTTTCTCCCCGTTTTCAGCGTCCCCCGCCGTGCCCCGGTGGGGGCTGGGGGGGGCGCGGAGCGCGGCCGCCGCACGCAGGCACAAAGCACAAGGCAAATCTGGACGGAGCACCACACCTCCCCCCGCCCCGGCTCCCGGCGCGGCCCCGCACGGGGACGCTCGGCTCCCCGATTCCCGTTTCACCGGCACCGAGGGCGCCCAAATCTGCCTCTCCTGCTCTTCAACCTCCCCCGGCGCCGCCGCTTCCTCCAGCAAAACCACCTCGCCGCGGGACCCCACGGCTCCGGCGGGACCCCAGCACCTGGCGCCTTCACTGCTGACTTTTGGTTCTTTTTGGTTTTGTTTTGTGAGGTTTTGGGATTTTTTGGGGCGTGGTGGTCGGTTTGGGTTTTTTTTCCCTTCCCCTCCTTTTTTTTCCCCCCCCCCCCCCCCTCTCTCCCTTTTTTTGTTTTTAGTTATTTTTCCCTTTTTCTCCCCTGGCCACACCGGCCGGGCCGGGCCGGGCCGGGCTCAGCCGGGCCGGGCTCAGCCGCCTCGGCAGCTCCCCTCCAGCCAACCCCTCTCGTATTAAATAGCTTTTTCCACTCTCCAATGGTTTTTTTTCCGGAAGCTACATCGGCTGAATCCTGCCCTTTCCCAAAGCTTTTTTTTTTGGGGTGGGTTGTGGTTTTGGTTTTTTATCAGCCTCGTTCTCCCAGGAGCTCTGCCCGGGCTCCAGCTCTCTCCATTCCAAAGCTCTTTGACGGTTTCTCCACTTCCAGGATTGCTTGGGGTTGGTGTTTTGGCTTTCCCCCCCCCCCCACCCCCTCCTTGTTTGTTGTTAAATTAACTCTTTCCGCTGTTTTCCTGGTTTTTGAGGGGAGCCTTGCCCCCTGCCTCCCCATTTCTGCCGCCTCCTTAATTTATTGCCGCCCGTCCCGGTTGTTCCCTCTCTTCTTTCTCTCTCTCCCTGTTTAACCGGGAAACAGGGACCGGCCGGCAGCGGCGTCGCCAGGCAGAGAGAGGCCCCGGGGTGGGGAGAATCACCGACGGCGTCCTCCCCCCCCGCTCCAACCCTGTAGCCGGCGGGCCGGGGACGCACACACACAGCGCGTTTGTCCATCCATCTATCCATCCATCTGTCCTCCGCGCCCCTTCCCCACCTCCGTAGCTCTTTTTTAAAAAAAAAAAGGGATTTTTACGGCGAAATTCCTTCGGTCGATGCCGTTTTTAACTCTTTCCGTGCCGCACAGGACTCCGTTTTTCCTTCACTCTAGACGGGAGCAATATTCTTTCCTCGATGTCCGTACTGTATTTTGTACCCTCAGGCAGCTCTTTTCCGTGACGTCCTGCTGTGTTCACCCTCCCCCTCCTCCTTTCCCCCCCCCTTCCCGGGATTGGGTTTTTGAGGTTTTGGGTTGTTTTGGGGTTTTTTTTTTTGTTTCTTTTGGTTTGGTTTTTTTTTTTTTTGGTCTTCATTCCTTTTGGTTCTTTGCCGCGGAGAAAAAAAAACAACAAAGAAACAACAAAAAAAACCCACAAAAAAACAAACAAACAAACCGACGATGGAAAAAAAAAGCAACGAACCGACGACGAACCGACAAAGACACAGAGCGACGGCAACGGCGACAAAACAAAACAGAAACGAAACGACAACACACACAAAAAACCGACGAGAAAAAGGCCGCGGGAGGAGGCTCCGGCTGGGGGGCAGGCGGAGAAGGAGGGGGGGGGGGGGGGGGACCAACACACGGCTCGGAGGCCCCCCCCCGCGGCCGCGGACTTGCCGGCGTCTGGCTGCAGAGGCGCAGGCAGTTGACCTCTCCTTTTATTTTTGAAGAGGATGAGATATATATATATAAAAAATATATATATATATATTCTTTATTTCCTTTTTTTCCACACCCCCCCCCTCCTCCTCAATTTCTTTTTTTTTTTTTCTCTCCTTGTTCTCTCTCTTTTTTTTTTTTTTCTTTCTTTTTTTTTTTGGCTGAATTGTTGTCATTTGGCCAAAACCTTTCCTAGGCCAGGAGAGTTGTTTTTTTTGGGGGGGTGTGGGGTGTGGGAGGGGGTGGCTGCTTGGCCCTGGCTTGGCTCTCAAGAGCCACTTAGGAAGAATGTGGAATAAGGAGGAAAAAAAACGACCAACAAAAGGCCAAGGGCAGCAAAGAGAAATAAAACTCAACCTCCCCTCTCCCACCCCCTCAGAACCAAGGCCTGGGGCTGCTTGGGGGACAGCAGCAAGGAGGCCACGTCCAGAGCCCTCCCAGCTCCATTGGACCCTCTGGAGGATGGAAGAGAGGAGCCAAGAGGGGCAGGAGGGAGAGAGCTCAGAGCTCACAAATGCAGCAAGAAAGGGGGAAGGGGGGGGAAGCCCCCAGAGGTTTAAGCTGCAGCGAGAGCGGCACGGAGAGGGCGGCAGCGCCTCGGGCGCAGCCAGGACTTGGGTGGCTGCTGCCAGGGGGAGAGCTGGGGGTTGCTTTTTGGGGTGAGTTTTGGGGTGTTTTTTTTTCCCTCCAGTCAGTTGAAGGGGGGGAGCCAAGGGGGAGGCACCCACCCTGCACCGGCGAGGCGCTGGTGGGACAGTGGCGATGCCGGCACCAGTGCGGCCCCAGAGACGCCAAGGCTGGGGAAGGAGGCTTGGGTCTGGTCCCTTCTGGCCACCTGAGTGCACACAGCTCCACCTGCACCAGCGCTCGGGGCTGGGTTTGGGGGGAATTCTGCAGGAAACAGGCAAACAGCTTTTTCTGGGGGGGAGGGCTGGGGGGGGGGGGGGGTTGATTGGTTTTAAGCAGAAGGGTGGGAGGGGAAGGGAGGGGAAAACAAAGCCCCACGGTCGCTGGAGCTTCCAGACCTGTGTTGCCCCGGCAGGGTCGAGAGCAGGCCTACGGCTGTACAAAACCTGCTGTAAATCTTTGTATAGTGCTCCCCAAATCGCTGTAAATAGCCCCCCCCCCCAAAAAAAACGGCTGGGCCGGAGCCAGGAGCTGGTGGAAAGTTGAAACTGCTTCCAAAAAAAAGGGGGTGGGTTTTTTTTTCCCCCCCCCTCCCACTTAAAAATTGTGGAAGAAAATGGGAATTTTCCTGCCTTGTTTCCAGGCCCGGGGGGGGGGGGGGGGGGGGGGGTGGCTCCTGGTCGGCCCTCGCTGGTGGAGGCTGAGGATGTGTGGGAGGGAGGGGGTGGCCACCGGCTGGGGAGGGCTAAGTGGTGGTTTTCTCTTTGTGGTGATAAAACACAACCTCCCCCCACCCCACCTCCCTGCCCTGCCGGCTTCTCTTGTAAAAAAAAAACCAAAAAAAAACAAACAAAAAAAGAAAAGAAAAAAAAAAGTTTTAACAAAAAAAAAAATCCACAAAAAAACAAAAACAAAAACAAACAAAAACAAACCACCAAACGACAACAACAACAAAAAAGGACAAAAAAAAAAGGAAAAACAACAAAATTGTGTAGGAGAGGAGAGAGGAGAGCAGGAGGGGAACCTGAGCTGTGCACCGGGAGGCTCTCAGAGGCAGCTGGAGGGATGCTGCAACCTTCCTCCTGGCCTGGAGTCCCCAGCAGGTGCTGGGAGGGAAGATCCTGATGGGGCGAGGCTGAGGCTCCGCTGCCTTGTGGAGCCGGTCGGGCTGGCGGTGCTGGAGTGGAGCTGCTGGCACAGAGCTGGTGCTGGAGTGGAGCTGGCGGTGCTGGAGTGGAGCTGCTGGCACAGAGCTGGTGCTGGAGTGGGAGCTGGCAGTGCTGGAGTGGAGCTGCTGGCACAGAGCTGGTGCTGGAGTGGAGCTGGCGGTGCTGGAGTGGAGCTGCTGGCACAGAGCTGGTGCTGGAGTGGAGCTGCTGGCACGGAGCTGGTGCTGGAGCGGAGCTGGAATGGAGCTGGCAGTGCTGGAGTGGAGTTGCTGGCACAGAGATGGTGCTGGAGCGGAGCTGGAATGGAGCTGGAGTGGAGCTGGAATGGAGCTGGAGTGGAGCTGCTGGCACAGAGCTGGTGCTGGAGCGGAGCTGGAATGGAGCTGGAGCGGAGCTGGAATGGAGCTGGAGTGGAGCTGCTGGCACAGAGCTGGTGCTGGAGCAGAGCTAGTGGTGCTGGAGGAGAGCGGAACCGGAGTGGAGCAGATGCAGAGTGGAGCTTACGGTGCCAGTGTGGAGTGGAGCCAATATGGAGCAGAACTGGCAGTGCCAATGCGGAGCGGAGCTGATGCGGAGCGGAGCTGGCAGTGCCAATGTGGAGTGGAGCCGATGCAGAGCAGAGCTGGCAGCTGCAGCACCACAGGAGATCCTGGAGGCAGGCACTGAGCAGATGCTGGAGCAAGCCAGCAGAGCAGGGCTGGCAGGGAGCGTGGCACCGCAGCTGCCTCACCACGGCGGTGCCAGCGTCAGGCCAATGGCTGCAGTGCCGGAGCTGGGAGCTGCCATGCCGGTGCCCCTCGGGGGACGCTGGAGGTCTCAAGGCCTCGAAGTCACAGCACCAGCGGCAGGCGGCGGCCCCGGGGGGGGTTGGCTTCGGTGTTCCCTATGGCAGCAGCGTGGGCAGAGCTGGAAGGTGCCAGTTTCACCGTGCCTGGTGTGTTGCTGAGAGACCAAACCATGCACCCCTGAGTACCCTGAGGAGAGAAGAAAGAAAGAAAGAAAGAAGGAGAGAAAAATAGAAAGAAAGGAAAGAAAGAAAAAGGGAAAAAAAAAAAGTTTTATTCCTCTTATTTTTTTAACGAAAGAAAAACAAACAATAAAAGCAATCCATGCACTTTAGGCTGCCGGCGCCCGGGGGGGGGGGGGGGTGGTCCCGGTTTTTCCCTTCCCCCCCCCCCAATATCTCCATCCCCCCCCTCCAACCCTTCCTCTGCGGCCGGCGGGGCGGCTTCGGGAGCGGCCCAGGGATGGGAGAGGGGAAAGGAGGGAGGGGGGGAAGCGGCCGGCGGTTGCCGAAGGCAGGTCCTGGATTTGACCACTAAGCGCAGACGACGCCCGAGGTGAGGAACTCCTGACGCCGACAGCACTCCGACCCGTAGCAGATTTTTGCAAATGGAGTTTTACAAGTCTATATTTAAAGAATTGTATGTTTGTAACAAATAAAAGTATGCCGAAAAGTGAATGAAAAACCCAAGCCCGGCCCCGCCTCGCTCCTTGGGGAGGGTCCAGCCCCGGGGAGGTGGAAGAGATCTCCAAGGTCCAGCTGGTGTTGAGGCTCAGGTTAAAGCCTGGCCCACGGCACCACATCTCTGCGGCTGTGAAACCCCCCAGGGATGGGGACTGCACCACTGCCCAGGGCAGCCTGGGCCAGGCCTGGACAACCTTTTCCAGGAGGAAATTGTTCCTCATGGCCAACCCAAACTTTCCCTCAAGGTGCAGCTTGGGCCCATTGCCTCTCCTCCCATCACTTGTTCCTAGGGAGCAGAGCCCAACCCCCACCTGGCTCCAGCCTCCTCTCAGGAGCTGCAGAGAGCAATGAGGCCTCCCTCAGCCTTCTCTTCTCCAGCCTCAACCCCCCCCCACCCCAGCTCCCGCAGCTGCTCCTCCCCAGCCCTGTTGTCTTTCTCTGGCCCTGCTCCAGCCCTCAAAGTCCTTCTGGCCGTCAGAGCCCAAACCTGACTCCAGCTCTCAAGCTGTGGCCTCCCCAGTGCCCAGCCCAGAGGGAGAATCCCTGGCCTGGAGAAGTCTCATAGGTGCCACCAGCTTGGCAGGCAGCCCTATGGCATTGGGGGACTGGTTTGGGAACCCTCAGGGCTTTGGGGGCACACACAAATGTTCTGAGGGGTTGGAGTGGCACACTCGGGATCCCTGGTGGAATCAGTCGTCAGACCTGGGGTGTGAGGGAGTGGCACTGGGGGGAGGGAAGAGCAGCTGGCATGGCACATGCATGTTGTGTGCGTCATGGCACTGCTGGCATGTGTAGGCTGGCCTGGCAGGCGTGGGCATAGGCATATGGCAGGGGTGGGGCACTGCAATCACAGCGGTGTGGCATGGGCACAGCATGGTCAGTGCCATACACGGGTGGCATCCTCATGGCTGTGCACAGGGCACGTTCCCAGCTGTGCCCATGGCCACACACGTGGAGGGGGCACTGTTCTGCCTGGCATGTTCCCAGCTGGGGGCAGGGGCACATTCACAGCTCCGTGTGTGGCATGTTCACCAACGTGCACATGGCACGTGCGTGGCATGCCCACAGCTATGTCCACAACGTGCTCTCAGCTATGGCGGTGCCATGCCCACAGACACGTCCACAATGTGCTCACAGCCGTGTCCGTGCCGTTTTCACGGTCGTGTGCCCGGCATGCGGCGGTGCCCGCAGGCTGGCGGCAGCCCGGTGCCGGCCGCGGCGCGGTGCGGGCGCCGCAGCCGCCGCCGCATTTAGCTCTGCGGCTCCCTGCGGGCTCGGGCTCATCTGAGGACACGGGCGGCAGCCGCCTGCGCATGAGCCGCAGCCGCCGCACCGCAGCCCCGCCGCGAGCAGCCGGGGCCTGGCCTGACCCCGGGGCCGGTGGGGTGGGGGGATGCTGGATTCCCGCCCACTGGGAACGCCGGCCCCGCGGGGGGCAGCTGCCAGCGTCCCCGGGGACCCCGTCCCGCTCTGCGCCCCCGGCTGCGGGGCCGGGCAGCTGTCACCGAGCCGAGGGGAGGCCGTGGGGGGACAGCTGCGGGGGCCCCACATCCGCTGCAGCTGCTGCGCGTGGGGCAGGTGCGGGCAGCGCTTGGTGCGGGCAGGGCACCGGGTGGGGCACCGGGAGCAGCTGCGGGGCAGGGCGCGGGTGTTGGGGCCCACGGTAGAGTCACCCCCGAGACTCCCCATGGCAGCTGCAGCAAGGGGCAGGGGCTGCCTGGTGCCTGACACACCCTGCCTGGTGCTGGAGACAGGCAGCCGCGGGGGAGGACACCCAGTGGGCGCCAGTGGCAGTGCGGTGTTGCCTTCCTTGCCCCCCGCTGTCTGGTGCCTCCCTGCCCACTCCATCCCCAGCGGGGCCGGGGCAGGGCCGGTCCCAGGGCTCCTTCGCCACCCCTAGGCTCCCAGAGCTGCTCCATCCCTGGCTCACTGCAATCCAGACTCTGCCCTAGGGCACTGTCAGGGCAGCCGGGCTCGGTGTGACGCCGGCATGTGCTCACCATGCAGATTTAATTCCTCTTTCTCACGACACTTCTGCCCAGCACATCACCGCTGCCCCCTCCAGCCCCCTGCCACTCCGGGACAGGAACGTCTGAAGCTTTTTTCTGGCCCTGTTATCGCTGCCATTACCAGGAACCGACCCTTCAACAGCTGCCGGAGCCCCGGGCCAGGGCTGCGGGGTCGCTTTCAGCTCCCTACTGCTGCCTCTCTGATCCCTCAGCCTACAGACCAGGACCAGCCTTGGGCTCTGTGCTTCCCGGCAGACACACAGGGAAGGGCTCAACAGCACCGCCCGGGGCCCGGCTTCGCCTCCCCTGCGCCAGGTTCGGAGCAGTTTGTAACCCGGGGTTAGAGCTGCTCCCGGATGGGCTTCAAGCCCAAGACCGAGCCCGAGCCCTCCCCGGGCGGGGGTGGCGGGGTTGAGGCAGCGGGCGGGAGGTTCCGTTCGCCCCCGGCGGAGGGAGGTGTTGAGGCGACGATCACCACGGTGCAGTCGAGCAGCCCCCAGGCCGCGGGCCTTGCCCACTGCCAAGCCCGCACCGCCACGGCAGACCCCTGCCCACGTCCGAGCAGGCACGGGGGGGAAACCTGCCAAGAGCCCCAGCGGAAGCCTCGGACGGCAAAACCAACCCCGCAGCATGGTCCCCGCCTATAACGGCGGAGCTGGGCAAGTGCCGCCCCCCCCCCACCATCCCAGAGCTCACCGCCCCACTTCCCTCACCGCCGCGTCCGCCCCCACCCCCTCTCGGTGCAAACAAACAACACGGGGGGTGGGGACAGAGAATGGGCGGGAAAGGTTTCTCTCCTTCTATTGGCTACGTGAGCTGCCTGTCCGTCTAGCACCTCCTCTCGTGGGCCAGGCCCTGGCTTTCTATTGGTGAAGGATCACGTCACTCCTCTGCACCGCCCACCGGCTTGGAGCCTTCGGGCACGGCCCCCCGCCCTCACCCCTGCGTGCCGTGTGCAAAGGAAAAACAGCCGTTAAACGGGCCGCTGGGCGGAGCCAGAGAGGGGCCAAGAAATAGCTCTGTGATTGGTGGTAGCGGCATGTTCAAACTAGCATGGGAACTGTTGATTGGCTGGAGGTGGCCGCGGCAGGCCGGGCTCCCTCCTCGCGCTCGGGCGGGTTATTGTCTGGAGGCTCCTGAGGCGGCTCCAGCGCGGACGTGGGACCGGAGCGGCGACACCATGGTGAGGGCCGAGGGGAGGCTGGGTCGGAGCCCTCAGCGGGGCTCCGGGACCGGGGGGAGCCTAGAGCTGGGGAAGCCTCTTCCCCGCCGGACCCGGGGGTGACGGGGGACTCTCGGGGGGGGCTGGAGCCGCCGCTGTCACCTGGAGCTGTGGCCAGGGTCCTGTGCCGCTCGGAGAGAGGCCGTGGAGAACGAACGTGTGGCTCCTGGAGCGGCGCCGTCACCCATCCGTGACCTTGGACACGGCGCCGCACCCTGTCCTGCCCTCCGTGCGGGATCCCCGGGGGCCTCCCGCGGACCAGGCGCCCAAAGCCGCCTCAGTGTCTGCGTTCCTCACTCCCGGGGCCGCCGCTGCTGTCTCACCTCAGTCACTGGTGGCGAGGGCCCCTCGGGACGGGGTTTGAACCTCTTCCCCAGAACCTCGGCCCCAGCGGCCGGGCCGAGGACTCCATTGTGCTGTCAGAGCTGGCGGCCGCTGGGACTCCTTTATTTGATCTTTTTTTTTTTTTTTTTTTTGAGGAACAGCCTCTTTCACAGTTGCTTTCCGTGCTTAAGTCTTGTAAAAGTTGATTGCGTTGTAAGGAAGTGGCTGTAAGGGGCATAAAACACAGCGAGCGGCTGGACGGCGGCTGTCAAGGGGCGCTGCCGCCTGTCCCGGGCGGCCCCAGCCCTGCGAGTTGTTGCTTTCCACGCCTGCATCCTCACTAAGGGCTCTGCGGGTTGCCAGAGCTCGCTGGGGGCTTCTCAAGGCAAAACCTCGTTCGGTGGTGGGGAGGCAAAGCCGGGGCTGAATCCTTCCTGGTGCCTCTTTCGGGGCCGAAGCCTGCGGGAGTGCCGCTGGTGGGGTCTGTAAGCGTCGGTTAGGATCCCAGGAGGCTTCTGAGTGGGAGATCCGGGCTGAGGCTTGACGTGGAAACCTGCCTGGAGGTTATGCAACGCTCGCTGCAGGAAACTTGTGCTCTGAATATCTCCCGACTTGTGGCGATGGAGACAAAAAGTTGCGTTTTGAGGCATTTTACTGCTCTCTGAAGCCATAAGAAGGGGAAAAAAACGAAGCTGTTTGCCTGCTGCGAGAGACCACTGGCGAGTTCGAGAAGCGGCTCCCGCGGGGAGGAGGAGCCAAGGCGACAGCGGCTCCGCGTTCCTGCGCCCCTCACCACCGGGCCCCCGGATGAGAGCGAGCCGGGGCCGTTTCGTTGTTCGAGGAACCCTCACTCTGCGGCGGCGGGGGGACGAGCTTCGGCAGGGAGCCATCGGCGCGCTGGGCTGTTGCGGCGTTTCCTCTGTGAACCCTGCCGAGGGTTGGTGAAGGTGGAGACAAACATCGAGACTTCGGTTGGCAGGCTTCTCCTTAGTCGAGTATCACTTAAAGGACAGCTGGGTGGGGAGCTGCCGGATGGAAAACTTCACAGGAAAGTGGCGAAGTTTACAGCTGGCTGATAAAAGCCCTAGGAGTGAGCAGGAAGGGCTCTCGTGGAGCTGTCACATATTCCCAGAGTGAGGAACTATCCCAAACCCCCTCCAAAACTTGAAGTTTTCTGATAAAAGGAGCTCCTGATGCTGTGGTGCTGCAGAGTGGTTCTGGATCCATCTTCCTCAGCCTCCCAACAAAGCAGAGCCACCTGCTTGTAAAGCCCCCTCCAGGTGTGGTGTTGGTCACCAGTCCAGAACAGGTTTGCTGGGTCCTGCAGCCAAATTTCTGAATTTCATCTTTGATTCCATATTTCCCTTTATTTCTTTGATGTTTGATTGAAACTCCCAGCCTGCTGGGACAAAGGAGCCCCCTGTTAACCAGTGTCTTATTTTAACCACCTGCCCCTGGGGTCTCCAGGTTCCCCTGAAGAAGTGGAAGGGGCTGACAGCAGCTTTTGGCTCCCTTGCAGCGAGCACAGTTCTTGCTTTTTAGCAGGGGTTGGCAGCTGTGGGATCGATTTTTGGTGTAAAACCAGGGATTTGGATCCAGCTTGTCTGGGAGCTGCACTTCCTCCCTTTGCAAGGGCTCTGGGGGACCTTCTCCAGAAACCACAGGCTGGGAGATGGAATTTTAGGGATACTAGTCGTCGTTGTTTGTTGACCACATTGGATCTGGGGGTCCCAAGTGATTTTTCAGGCAGAAGCAGCAGGGTTTTCCTGGCTGCCCCCTCCCCAAAGTTAGGATCCTCGTCAGCTCTCAGCAGTGTTGCATTTCCTTCCATATCCCTGACACAGATCAGTTGCTCCAGGTGGATGCAGCATCCTGGCAAACCCTTGCTCAGCTCCTCTGTGTTTCTCAGCAGGTCCCAAACCCTCCTGCTTCAGGGGTTTCCGCCACCTCCCGCAGCGTGATTGTCACAATTTGGTTTTGGCGCTCTGGTGATTTTCCGGCCTGGAGCAGGGCAGGAATCTCCTTTGAATCCCACAGGCTGGGCTGCAGGTTCCTCCAGGCACAGCCTTGCGTCAGCACTCACCTCTGAGTCTGGAACCAAACCATTCTCCTGACTGCCGCTGCAAACCCGGTGACAAACCTGCAGTTTTGGGGCCGTTTGCCTCCTGTTTGGCATTTTGTGGGAAGCTGAGGAATACCAGGAGCAGGAAGTGAGGGAGAGATGCAGCTGGGTTGGTAAAGCAGCTGCTGCACCCCTCAAATTTGAGTTATTTTGGGTCATTGGAGAGGCCACCCCTTGCCTGCAAGGAGCTGGCATGCTGAGGGCTGACAGCACTGCAGGTCTCTCAGTTAATTAGGATTAATTAGCGATGCCTTTCTCTCTGGCAGGCTGGTGGCAAGGCGGGAAAGGACAGCGGGAAGGCCAAGGCCAAGGCTGTGTCACGCTCCCAGAGAGCTGGGCTGCAGGTATGGCACAGCCCAGTCCCTGGGCTCCTCATAAACTGGGAATTTTGGGGTAAACCCCACATTTGGGAGGGAGCTCATACCCAAACCTCTCATTTTTTGGGGGAGCAAAACATAATGATTTGTGATTGGTGGTGTTACTAGGGGAGGACTTAGTTACTAGGTCCTAGGTGATACTGGAGAGGTGTTACTAGGGGAGGACTTAGTTACTAGGAATTAGTTACTAGGTCCTAGGTGATACTGGAGAGGTGTTACTAGGGGAGGACTTAGTTACTAGGACTTAGTTACTAGGTCCTAGGTGATACTGGAGAGGTGTTACTAGGGGAGGACTCAGTTACTAGGTCCTAGGTGATACTGGAGAGGTGTTGCTAGGGGGAGTTAGTTACTAGTTACTAGGTTTAGTGATACTGGTGAGAGGTGTTACTAGGGAGGACTCAGTTACTAGGTCCTAGGTGATACTGGAGAGGTGTTACTAGGGGAGGACTCAGTTACTAGGTCCTAGGTGATACTGGAGAGGTGTTACTAGGGGAGGACTCAGTTACTAGGTCCTAGGTGATACTGGAGAGGTGATACTAGGGGAGGACTTAGTTACTAGGTCCTAGGTGATACTGGGGAGGCGTTACTAGGGTGGTAGTACTAGGGAGGGTTTAGTTACTAGGTGTTTCTAGGAGGACCCAGGCTTGCAGAGCCCTTGTGTCCAGGCTCAGGCAGGATCTTGCAGGGAGGGTGTGAGCATTAACTTGGATAATTATTAGTCATAGGCTGGGCTGGAAGGGACCTTCAAAGGCCATCCAGTCTGACTTCTCTGCAGTCAGCAGGGACACCCCTAACTAGATCAGACTGCCCAGGGCCTTGTTGAGCCTCACCTTGAATATCTGCAGGGAAGAGACCTCAAGCACCTCCCTGGGCAACCTGTTCCAGTGTTCCCCAGCCTCATACTCTGGCAAACATGATGGATATCTGCTGGTGCATCAATTTGATATAGGAGCTCCTGGAAGTTGTAGGGCAGGGTTGGGGGGCCAAAATGAAGGATGAATTGAGGCAATGTGTTGGAGGCTAAGGAGGTGTCTCTTGCTCCCACCCCAGTTCCCCGTGGGGCGCATCCACCGGCACCTGAAGACTCGCACGACCAGCCACGGGCGAGTGGGCGCCACCGCCGCCGTCTACAGTGCGGCCATCCTGGAGTACCTCACTGCTGAGGTGAGTCCCAGGCTGCTCTCCCTGCCTCCCTCCTTCCCAGATCCCAGATCCTTCTCCCTCGGGATCCCCAACATCTTCCTCGTGTCCCGGCAGGTGCTGGAGCTGGCGGGGAACGCATCGAAAGACCTGAAAGTCAAGCGGATCACTCCCCGCCACTTGCAGCTGGCCATCCGTGGGGATGAGGAGCTGGATTCCCTGATCAAAGCCACCATTGCTGGAGGAGGTGAGTGTTGCTCCCTCCTCCCTCTCCCAAACTGGGAATTTCCCTGAGGAGAAGGGAAGCCAAGCAGGAATTGGGCAGTGCCGATGACTACCAGAGTGGGGCAGGGATCCATCACCAAACTCTATAGGGGATCAGGGATTTCTCACAGCTTCTTTAGGAATTGCTTAAGGAAGTGAGAGTCCCATGGGAATTTTCCTCCTCTCTCCTCCACAGGTGTCATCCCCCACATCCACAAGTCTCTGATCGGAAAGAAGGGACAACAGAAGACAGCGTAAGGAGGGGAGGATGCGCAGCGGCCTGCTCCCTCCTGCCGCCGGCACTGACCTGGGACAGCAGAAACCTTGGGAATCCCTGGGATTTGTTTTTTTAAGGCATAGTTGACAGGAGGAGCATAGACAACTGACTGTAGAGAGGAGGAGGCGGGGTGCAGGCTGTGTAGAGTCGAGGGGGGCCGTGCAGGTGTACCTGTGAGGGTGGTGGGCAGGGGCAGGGACAGGGGAGGGTCTTGGCTGCTCCCTGGGGTTTTATACAAATGTGGGCTGGATAAACCATTTTTTACAGAAAGAGTCCCCACCTCGGCCCTGCTGTCGTCATGGGGGAAGCCCCAGGAGGGGCTGACGAAGGGGTGAGAGCTGGGGGGCACGCACACACGCCCACACCCGGCTGGGAGCCTCTCGGACGCTGGTGCAGGGACCGGTGCTTTCCCGCGCCATATGCAAATGTTTCTCCGCCCCATATGCAAATGTAACATATGCTGCTCCGCCCTCTATGCAAATATGCGGGAGGGGTGGGGTGAGCCCCAGAGCTCCGCCTTCAGGCCCTGCCCCTGATGGCTCTGAGACAGTGCTGGGGAGGGGGGTCGCAGGGGGAGCAGCGGTGGGGGCCCTCTGTCAGTCCTGGGTGTCTGTCTGTCCTGAGCATCGGGGTCCTGGGAATTGGGGCTCGCTATGCTGGGTCTGTGTGTCCTGGGTGTTCCATCTACCCTGGGCATGTGGGTACCAGGTGTCCATCTGTCCTATGTGTCTGTTTATCCTGGGTATTGGGGTCCTGGGAATGGTGTCTGTCTGCCCTTAGCATGTGGGGCATAGGTGTTAAGTCTGTGTTACAGATGTCCATCTGACCTGGGTTTGGGGCCTGGGTGTCCCCTCTGACCTGGCTGCTTGGGTGCCGGGTGCCCATCCTTGGCGTTGAGGTCTTGAGTGCCTGTCTGTCCTGCTCTTAGAATCCTGCCTGTGTGCCTATGGCACATGGGTTCCAGATGCCCATCTGACCTGGCTTCTGGGTGTCCTGTCAGCCCTGGGCACATTGATGCCCATCTGTGCTGGGTGTCCTGTCTCTCCTCAGCACGAGGCATGTGTTGTCTGTCTGCCCTTGGTGTCCATCCCAGCTGGGTCTGTGCTTCCCAGCTGTCTGTCCTGGTTGCACTGGCTCCTGCCCAGGCAGTCCCTTGCTGTGGCTTGTCCCAGCACACCTCGTGCGCTGGGCACATGCCTGGGCTCTGTGCTGGTGCCTGACCCAGGGAGGGGCTGGGCCGTGCCCGCAGGCAGCCAGGCAGGTGCTGCAGGCCAGGGGCAGGAGGAGGGAGGGAGCTGGGAAGGCTCCAGCAGTGGCAACACCAGCGGCTGGTTGCATCAGGTGCCGAGAGGCAGCGCTCGCCCCAAGTGCTGCCATCACCCCGCTGCAGCCTTAGCCCCGGCCTGCAGGGCTGCAGCCCCACAGAGCCGGGACCAGGCGCTGGGACGGGGCCTGGCCTGAGCCGCCTTGGCCGTGGTCCTGCCTGTGCCACAAGATGGTGGCAGGAGGTGTTGGGGTGGGGCGCGCAGCGTTGGGGCAGAGGGGGCGAGGCCGAGGGGGCCGGTGGGCAAGCCCGGGGAGGAAGGAAGTGGGCCTGGAGCTGTGCCGCGGGGAACCGCCGTGGGGAGGCGAGGTGGGGGGGACAAGGACGGCACAATGGCGGAGCCGCGCAGCCCGCAAGATGGCGGCGGGGAGGAACCGTCCTCGCCGCTCGCGGATCGCACACTGCGCGTGCGCGCTCCGCACCGCCCCAAGGCGCATGCGACCGCCGTCCGGCCAGACTGAGCGGGCGATTCCATGTGCCAGGAACGCGGGGGGTTGTGACAGTGAGGGGCGCCTCTTGCTGCCCACTCGCCGTGACGCAGAGGCACGGGGAAAAGCCTGACCGGCCGTCCAACCTCGCTCGATGCACAGCTGGCAGGGAGGGACGCGGCCCAGTGGCGCCGGGAGAGGCCGCGCTCGGAGTTACGTAACACATTCCCCCCCGTCCCCCGGCAGTAGTTCCACCGCTCGGTCCCCGCGGTGCGTTTGGCGTCCTCCATTGGCTAAGCGAGGCGGTGACGGCAGAGCCAGCAGACTATAAATAGCGGCGGAACGGCGGGCGCTGCTCTTAGTCTGCTCTGGCCGTCCCAGCGTTGCTTGCGTTGTGTGCTCCGCCTGCCGCCGCCGAGTCGCTTCATCCTTGTTTTTATTTCTTCTGCGTCATGAACGGGCAACTCAACGGCTTCCATGAGGTGTTCATCGAGGAGGGCACCTTTCTTTTCACCTCTGAGTCCGTGGGCGAGGGGCACCCAGGTGCGGGCCGAGGCGGCGGGGAGGCCACCGCGCAGGCGCGGCCCAGCGGCGGGGCGGGAGGAGGAGGAGGGGGACGGGGCGGGTTGGGGAGGGTCGGGAGCGCGCCCGGTGTGTGTCGGGGGATGAGGGTCGTGGTGGACAGGTTTGGGGGGGGTAGGAGCAGCCGTGACGCCAGCGGGCGCGCGCGCAGTGCGGGGCGGCGCGCGCCGCATTGCGGGCCCCGGCGCGCACGTGCTTCCCGCCTTGGCGGGGCGGTGGGGGGGTGGCCGTGGAACGGACACGACACGGGAGGACACGACACACACCGGGGGTGGAGGGGGGGCTGGGGTGGTCTCTGTGGTACCGGTTGACGTATCGGCGGCTGGGGAGGGCTGCCGTGACTCAGCCGTGACTAAGCAGTTCCCGGGGGGGCGGCAGGACCCCTGCGTGTGTCCCCCGCTCCTTCCCCGGTGCGTTCCGGTGGTTCCTCCCCTTCTGACAGTCGCGGTGCCGCGGATCTGCCCCCGGCTGCCCCGCGTCGCAGCGTGGCTGCCGGGGCCGTGATAGGCCTGGCAAACACAGGCATCCCCTCCGCCGCTGCCCCTCAGCCTTCCCGAGCAGGGTGCCCCCCACCCAGCGCCCGTCGTGGTGATGGAGCATCCCTACCACCCTGCTTTGTCCAGATGTGCTGCCTCCCGTGCAACTGGAGAGTCAGGATCCCCATGGGGACTGTTGGGGCATCCCCAGCTCTCAGGCCGGGTGCCAGTGCGGTGCCACCGCGTGCCGGGCTCCCTGCTGCCTTTGTGCTCACAGTTTAGCCATATGACTGCAAATAGCTGCGCGGGCAGCTGCCAGCACCCACTGCCGGAGGGCTCCCCGTGTCCTCCCCGGCATCTGCTGACCGGGGGCTCCTCGATTCCCCCCTAGCACCTGCGCCTCGGGTGCTCCCTGTTTTCCCCCCACGCCTTTCGCATTACCTCGCAGTGTAGGTCACACCACTGCAGTCTCCGGCACCCGCTGGAATAGCCAGAACCTCATGGACAGGTTGGGGCTTCCCAACCCCCGGCATTAGGTGTTGCTGGAGGAGAACAGGGAGCTGAGCTCCTTTGTGTGGGTTTAAGGTCTCTTCCCTTGCTCTTTCACCCGAAGATAACAGCCATGGGAGCTGCTGTACCCCACCCCGGGCACCTCATCCTCTCCACATCCATCTGGAAAGGTCGCTGCCAAGGACAGCACAGTTGGAGTGCTACTTGGGCAGCTCCTGGAGCAGAAACCGGAGCTCTCCCGGAACAAATCATCCCAGGGGATGCTGGGGGGAGCTGGGCATCCCCTGGGAGCTGCTGGCACCAAGCAGTCTCTGGGGAGCCGGGGGGGGGGGGGGGGCAGAGCTGGCACACTGCAGGACACTGAGGCTGGGATGTTGGTCCCCTTTGGCAGTGGCATAGGTGCTTGATCCCAGTTCCTGAGCCGACTGGAACTGGAGCTTAACTGGTAAATGCTTGAAATTCTAGGCTTACAACCCAGCTGGGGACAAGGCAGGGCTGTGCCTGGCAGGAGGCTTACAGGGAGGCTGGGGGGGGGGGAGGCAGGGCTCCGCCGTGGCTCTCCTGCCTGGGGCTAGCTGTGCCAAAGGTTGGCAGCAGGAAGGAAGGACTGGGCTGGGCTGTGACGCTCTGTCCCTCCCCAGATAAAATCTGTGACCAGATCAGCGATGCTGTCCTGGATGCCCACCTCAAGCAGGACCCCGATGCCAAGGTGGCATGCGGTGAGTAGCTCCCTGGGGCCGGGCAGTGACGTGGGCACCGCGGGGGGGGGGGGGGATGCCGGCGCTGACGCTGTGCTTCTGCCCTGTCCCCGTGCCCTGCAGAAACGGTGGCCAAGACAGGGATGATCCTGCTGGCAGGAGAGATCACTTCCAGGGCTGCTGTTGACTACCAGAAGGTGGTGAGGGACACTATCAAGCACATCGGTTACGATGACTCCTCCAAAGGTTGGTGCTGCTGGGGGTGGTGCCTGGCTCGGTGCCACCCTGGGGTTTGGTTCCCCAGGCTCTGACTGCAGCCTCTGCTCTGCCCCAGGCTTTGACTACAAGACCTGCAACGTGCTGGTGGCCCTGGAGCAGCAGTCCCCTGACATCGCCCAGGGTGTCCACCTGGATCGCAGCGAGGAGGACATTGGTGCTGGGGGACCAGGTGAGTTTGGCTGGGAGGAGGAAAGGTAGAGTGCAGCAGCAGCCTGGTGTGGGCAGTAGGAGCAGGGCAGGGGTTGTGCCCCTGGGCTGGGTGCTGGGGAGGCCACAGCTGGAATCCTGGGGTCAGGGTTGGGCTGTGACTGCCAGAAGGACTTGGAGGGCTGGAGCAGGGCCAGAGAAGGGCAACAGAGCTGGGGAAGGGTCTGGAGAACAGGGCTGGGGAGGGGCAGCTGAGGCAGCTGGGGTGGGGGTTGAGGCTGGAGCAGAGGAGGCTGAGGGAGACCTCCTTGCTCTCTGCAGCTCCTGAGAGGAGGCTGGAGCCAGGTGGGGGTTGGGCTCTGCTCCCTAGGAACAAGTGATGGGAGGAGAGGCAATGGCCTCAAGGTGCCCCAGGGGAGGTTTAGGTTGGCCATGAGGAACAATTTCCTCCTGGAAAGGTTTGTCCAGGCCTGTGCCAGGCTGCCCAGGGCAGTGGTGCAGTCCCCACCCCTGGAGGGGTTCCGGAGCTGTGGTGCTGAGGGCCATGGGGTGCTGGTGCTGGGGCAGTGCTGGGCTTAAGCTGGACTGGGTGATCTCAAGACATTTTCTATCTTTTCACTCCCTTTCTCCTCCCTCTGCCCTAGGGCCTGATGTTTGGTTATGCCACAGACGAGACCGAGGAGTGCATGCCCCTGACCATCGTCCTGGCACACAAGCTCAATGCCAAGCTGGCCGAGCTGCGCCGCAATGGCACCCTGCCCTGGCTGCGCCCTGACTCCAAGACCCAGGTGGGAGGGGCTGGCTGGCAGGGAGCTCCCTCCCAATACCTGGAAGGTGCCTGGCAGCAGCCCCCCCGAGCTGACCCCTGCCTGGTCTGCAGGTGACGGTGCAGTACATGCAGGACCGTGGTGCCGTCATCCCCATCCGCGTGCACACCATCGTCATCTCGGTGCAGCACGACGAGGAGGTCTGCCTGGACGAGATGAGAGATGCCCTGAAGGAGAAAGTCATCAAGGCAGTGGTGCCAGCCAAGTACCTGGACGAGGACACCATCTACCACCTGCAGCCCAGCGGCCGCTTCGTCATCGGCGGCCCCCAGGTGCCTCGGGGACTCACGGTGGCATGGAGGGGGCTGGGAGGGAGCTCCAGAGCGCAGCCAGCAGGGGCCGTCCCAGCCGGAGCAGGCTGCCCTCAGCCCTGCCCAGCCTCACCTTGGGGAGCTCCGGGGGTGGGGCCTCAGCCACCAGCAGCCTTCTGGCCAAGCTGTGGCGGTGGCACCGCGGTGGTGGCAGCGGCGATGGGGGCACAGGGGTGGCGCCGGGGGGCACGGCGGTGACCGCTCCCGTTGCCTCGGCAGGGGGACGCCGGCCTGACCGGGCGCAAGATCATTGTGGACACCTACGGGGGCTGGGGGGCGCACGGGGGCGGAGCCTTCTCGGGCAAGGACTACACCAAGGTGGATCGCTCGGCCGCCTACGCCGCGCGCTGGGTCGCCAAGTCCCTCATCAAGGCCGGGCTGTGCCGCAGGGTGCTTGTGCAGGTGGGTGGTGCCAGGGGCGCCTCTCCCATCCTCCAGGGATGCTCCTCCTCCCCCCCAGAGGAGCCCCTCTTCTCTTTCAGGGGTCCCCTCTTCATCTCCAGGGGGTTTATCCTCCCCTCCTCCAGGGGTCCACTCCTCTCTTCAAAGGGTCCTCCTCCCCTCCTCCAGAGGGGCCTCTCCCCTCCTCCAGGGGTCCCCCTCCAGGGTGTCCCCTCCCCCCCTCCAGGGGTTTCCTCCTCTCCTCTCCTCCCCTCCCTTCCAGGGGTGTTGTTTAGGGGGGCGGAAAACACTCTGAGAGTCGCTGTGCCCCTCCCCCCAGGTCTCCTACGCTATTGGTGTCTCCCACCCCCTGTCCATCTCCATCTTCCACTACGGCACCTCCCAGAAGAGCGAGAGGGAGCTGCTGGAGATCGTCAAGAAGAACTTCGACCTGCGCCCGGGGGTCATCGTCAGGTAACGGGCACCAGGCACCGGGGGGCACACAGCTGGCACCTGGGGAGGCTGCAGTGGGTACCGGGGGGGATACACCGACGCTGGCAGAGGAAATGGTAGGGGGTAGGGGCGGGGAGGGAGATGGTGGAGGGCTGGGGGTGTCCCCCTCCCACCCCCCCCGGAGCAGCCACGGTCGCCGCAGAGGACCTGGGCAGAGAGAAGAGCGAAACAGGCACGGAGCCGGGGGGTGAGTACCACCCTCTGCCCCCCCAGCGCTTGGAGCTTCTCCTGGGAGACCCTCATGGGAGGAGCAGCTCCAACCGTGTGCCCCCACCTCCCCTCCCCTCTCCTTCCCTTCCCTCCCTGTTTTCTGGTTGTTTTTTTCTCTACTTCCTCTTCACTCTTGGGGACTTAGAAGGGGGGGAGGTGACACCAAGGATGGTACAGGATGGGCAGGAGGGTGTGAAAACAGAACCAAAGCAGGTGCCAGGTGGGCACTGAGGGCCGGACTTGTATATTCCAGGGATCTGGATCTGAAGAAACCCCTTTATCAGAGGACTGCAGCTTATGGCCACTTTGGCAGGGACAGCTTCCCCTGGGAAGTTCCCAAAAAGCTAAAATATTAAGGAAAAGAAACCTCCTACCCCCCCCCCCAGTTTTTTTGTCAGGCCCTTACCCCACCCCAACTGAGCGTAGGCTACAGAGAAGCTCATTGGGCTCTGGGCTTAAGAGTCCTCCCCCCCCCCCCCCCCCCCTTCTTTTTTTACCCCCTCCCCACCTCTCTCTCTCAGCATCATTTGGGCTGTGTGGGGACCCCCCCCCCTCTTCACCCCCCCCCCCCCCCCAACTGCTTTTAAACTCTCTCAAGTGTGAGGTCTGAGCTCAGAGATGGCAAAACAAAAGACCCCCCCCAAAAAAAAACAACTTCATCAGTGGGGAGCTACAACCCCAATGATGAACTCCTAACCCCTCCCTCCCCCCCCCCCCCCCCCCCCAATCCCTTACTTGGTGCTGGTTCAAATCTCTCAGAGGATGCACATTTGGGGGTGGGATATACTAACTCCCCCCTGCCCTCCCCCCCCCAAATGTGGAGGCAAAATGGTTTTGGTCTTTGGTTTTTTTCTTTGTAAGAAAGCTGAAGGTGACCCCAAAACTGCACAACTTCCCCCCCCCCCCATTTTCCCTGGTAAGGGGGGACACCAAGGATTTTGTGGGGGTGGAAAGGTGTGTGTGGGGGGGGGGTTGGAGTCCCTTTTTTGATACTTGAATGATTTCCAACCCCACTCCTGTTATTTATTGTGTGCTGAGGCGTGGGGGGGGTGTGAGTACAGAGAAGCTCCCCCCCGGGCTCAGACAGCAGCTGGAAGTCCTCCACCTTCCCCTTCCTCCCCTTCTCTCCAACCCCATTTTGGGGAGGGGGGGGTTTGGAAATTAAGGAATTTGGGGGGGGGGAGAGGGGGGAAGGAGGAGAGAGAGGGAGAGGGAGGGAGGGGCAGGCAACGGTGTGGGGCTGCTGCACCCCTTGGGATGAGGCGAATTTGGTCGGTGTGGTACAGAGAAGCCGACTTGTTTACCTCGCCCATCCTGGGGAGAGGAACCCCAAAAGTGCCTTTTTTTTTGGGGGGGGGGGGAGGGGGAGGGTGGTGCTTTCTCCTCTTTTTTTTTTTTTTTAATATTTTTCTGGAGATTTTATTACCTTTTTTTTTTTTGGGGTTTTGTTTCTGATTTCACCGATTCCAACCAAAACCGACTCAATAAAACCAAGGTTCGACCTCCAGCTTGCAAGGCACTCATTCGGGTTGGGGGGAGGGAAACTTGAGGAGGGGGAGGGGGGTCTTAGAGTTCAGGGTCACCACCCCCTTGGGCTTCCCCAGCGCTCCCCAGCCCAGCTGCTGCTGCTGCTGCTTCCTCCTCCTGGCCACGCTGGTTGGCATAGGCCACCTCCCGTGCCAGCTGTGCCAGCGGCGGGCGGCCCAGCGCCAGGTTCCGCAGGGAGATCAGAGTCATGAGGGCGCTGCCAGGGACAGGAGGGGAGGTTAAGGGAGGAGGGGGGTTGGGGGGGGAGGAGTTAAGCTGGGGGAAAGGGATTTAGTGTGTGTGTGGGGGGTGTCAGTGGGGGAGGGGAAGGGAATTAAGGAGGAAAGGAATTAAGGGGGGGGACTGGGTTGAGGAGGGAATTGGGAATTAAGAAGGAAAAGGAGTTAAGGGGGAAGGGAATGTGGGGGGCAATTGGGAGAAAGGAGAATTAAGAGGGGGGAAGGGAATGTGGGGGGCAATGGTGGGAGAAAGGGGAATTAAGGGGGGAAGGGAATGTGGGGGGCAATGGTGGGGGAAAGGGGTATTAAGGGGGGAAGGGAATTTGGAGGGGGAATTGGGGAAAGGGGAATTAAGGGGGGGAAGGGAATTTGGGGGAGGAATTGGAGGGGGAAAGGGGAATTAAGGGGGGGAAGGGAATTTGGGGGAGGAATTGGAGGGGAAAGGGGAATTAAGGGGGGGAAGGGAATTTGGGGGGGAATTGGTGGGGGAATTGGTGGAGAGGGATTGGGGGCAATTGGAAAGGGACTTGGGGGGACACTGAGAAGAAAAGGATTTGGGGGATTGGGAAAGTGAGGGAGGGGAAGGGGGCTGGGGACATTGAGGGGGAAAGGGAAGTGGAAAAAAGGGAGGTGGGACTAAAGGAATATTTTAGGGCAGAAAAGGGAAAATTAAGAGGGGAAAAGGGTAAAAAGGGAGAAGGGATTTGAGGGGGGAAAGTAGGGGCAGAAAGAGGAAAATGAAAGGGGAAAAGCAGCAATTTGGGGAAGAAAAACAGAAACTGAACAGGGACAAAAAATATTGTGGGGGATGAAGGGGGAAGAAAGATCAGGGGCAGGAGGAGGACAAGAACAGGTGACAAATGTGACCTGGGGGTGGATGGAGGACAGGTGGCAGCTGAAGGGGCAAGGAGGTGGTGGTGGGGCTGACCTGCGTCGGAAGAGGTAGAACTTCCTGGTGAGGAAGCGCTGCAGGCGCTGGCCCAGGCCTGCCTCCAGCCGCCGGCTCTGCTCCTCCAGCCGCCGCTGCCGCCGCAGGAAGGCCAAGGCCAGGGGGTCCGCGGTGACCCCGGCGGGCACCGGCTCCCCCAGGATGGGCCTCAGCTCGGGGGGCAGAGGCTCCTTCTCTGCGTGGGGAGCAGCTCGGGGTGAGGCTTTGGGGCTGTGGTTTGATGGCCGTGGTGGGGGTGGGTTGGAAGGGACCTCAGAGCTCATCCAGCTCCAACACCCTGCCACGGGCAGGGACACCTCCCACCAGCCCAGGCTGCTCCAGGCCTCAGCCAGCCTGGCCTGGAACACCTGCAGTCTCTTCCTCACTCTCAACAATTTCTTCCTCATCTCCACTCTGTCTCCCCTCTCCCAGCTCAAAGCCCTTGTGCCTCATCCTGGCACTCCCAGCCCTTATCCAAAGTCCCTCCCCAGCTCCCCTGGAGCCCCTTCAGGTACTGCAAGGCTGCTCTGAGGTCTCCCTGGAGCCTTCTGCAGGCTGAACTCTCCCAGCCCATCCCCACAGTCAAGGGTCTCCAGCCTCTGATCATCTTGGTGGCCTCCTCTGGAGCCTCTCCAGCAGCTCCAGGTCCTTCTTGTGCTGGGGCCCCAGAGCTGGAGGCAGTGCTGCATGTGGGGTCTGAGCAGAGCAGAGGGGCAGAATCCCCTCCCTGTGCTGCTGGGCCACACCTTTTTGGGCTGGTTCTCTCCCCGTGCCCTGTCCCCAGCCTGCTCTCACCGGTGCCGTTCCGGACCCTGTCCCTCAGCTCCTCCAGCAGGGTCAGGTTGCGCTCCAGGGCCAGCGCCGTGGTGTTGACGTAGAGGTACATGTAGCAGGAGGGCTGCTCCGACACGGTGTGCACCTTGTGGTACTGCCCTGCAGGCAGCTGGGCACGGCACGGGGGTCAGCTGGGCGCTGCACCCCCGTGGGGACCACCCCCGTGCCCCCCAGGCTCCGCACCTGCAACCCTTGGCCCTCCCGCAGGGAGTGGTTCTGCCCCTGCTCCACCAGCTCCACCAGCACCTCCCCACGCAGCACCTTCAGGCTGGTGTTGCCCAGGTCCTCGCTCACAAAGTTCTCCAGGTGCAGTCCTAAAGGGGGTGGGGAATGGGGGAGGGGTAAGGGGGCAGATCACAGAGGCCATCAAGTTGGAATGGACCCTCCAAGGGGACCTCATGCAACCCTCTGCGCCCAGCAGGGACATCTCCAGCTGGAGCATGGCTGGCCAGGGACACAGCAAGGCTGAGCTGGAATGTCCCCAGGGATGGAGCCTCCCTGGGCAGCCTGCTCCAGTGTCTCACTGTGCAGAACCTCCTCCTGATGGCATAGAATCACGAAATGGTTTGAGTTGGAAGGGAGCTCAAAGCTCATCCAGCTCCAGCCCCCTGCCATGGGCAGGGACACCTCCCACCAGCACAGGCTGCTCAAGGCCTCATCCAGCCTGGCCCTGAACACCTCCAGGGAAGGGGAAGCCACAGCCTCCCTGGGCAGCTTGTGCCAGGGTCTTCTCACCCTCACTCTAAAGAATGTCTTCCTCATCTCCAGTCTCAGTCTCCCCTCTCCCAGCTCAAAGCCATTGTCCCTCAGCCTGGCACTCCCAGCCCTTGTCCAAAGTCCCTCCCCAGTTCTCCTGGAGCCCCTGCAGGTACTGGAAGCTGCTCTGAGGTTCCCCTGGAGCCCTTTTCCAGGCTGAATTTTCCCAGGCTGTCCCCACAGGGGAGGTCCTGCAGCCTCTGCTCATCTTGGTGGCCTCCTCTGGAGCCTCTCCAGCAGCTCCAGGTCCTTCTTGTGCTGGGGGCCCCAGAGCTGGAGGCAGCGCTGCAGCTGAGGTCCCCCTAGAGCAGGGGGGCAGGATCCCCTGCAGGTGAGGTCCCCCTAGAGCAGGGGGCAGGATCCCCTGCAGGTGAGGTCCCCCTAGAGCAGGGGGCAGGATCCCCTGCAGGTGAGGTCCCCCTAGAGCAGGGGGCAGAATCCCCTGCAGGTGAGGTCCCCCTAGAGCAGGGGGCAGGATCCCCTCTCTCCACCTCTGGCCATGGGCACTGGCAGCCCAAAAGTGGTGCTGGCTCCTGCCCAGCTTCTCTCCCACCCCCAGACCCAGGACCCCCTCCACCATCTCCAGGTCCATCCTGTGCTGCTGGGGCAGGGAGGCTCCAGAGCCGGAGGTCACAGCCCTGCAGCTGAGCTCTCCCTACCAGTTTGGGGTCTTCCCCCACCGCAGCCCTAGCCCTGCCCCCTCCCCGCCCCGGGGGGCTGTCCCTGGGGGCCGTACCGGGGAAGTCGGCGATGAAGACGGCGTCCGTGTGTCTGTCCAGCTGCTTCTCCAGCTCCTGCAGCCGCTGGCGCCAGGGGGACAGCTCCAGCAGCAAGGGCAGCACCCAGGGCGTGGGGCGCCAGGGGGACCAGGGGGCCCGCACCAGGTCCACCCGAGGGTCAACCAGCCTGGAGGGGACACCCCCACAGCCCTCCTCAGCACCCCAAAGTGTCCCCCAAAAATCCTCTGCTTGAGGGTCACAGCCTGGAGGCCCCACCCCAGTTCCACCAGCCTGGGGGGACACCACGTCAGCACCCCCACGTCCCCCTGTGTGCCACCGCATTGGGGCAGGTGGAGGGGGACCCCCTCAACCTCTACTGGAAGGTCAGCAGTGCCCCTCAGCACCTCTGTGGCCCTTGTCCCTCCCCCTCATGTGTGTCCCCAGCCTCTGGGTCCCCCAAAACCTCTGCTGGGAGGTCACCAGCATGCAGGGACAACCTACCAGCACTTCCCTGTGTGTGTCCCCCCAATCTGTGAGCCCCCTTCAACCTATGCCACTCGCCCCCCAAACCTCTGCTGGAAGACCACCAGCCTGCAGAGACACCCCCTCAGCTCCTGTGTCCCCCTCCAAAGTGAGTGTCCCCTCAACCTGGGGGGGGGGCCCTGAAGTTCTGCTGGAAGGTCAGCAGCCTGTGGGAACAGCCCCCCAGCACCTCTGTGTACCCCCAAACTGTGGGCTCCCCATAAACCCCTACTCAATGACCTGCACCTTCTGAAGCCAACCCACCAGCACCTGTGGTCCCCTAGACTGTGTCCCCCCCAAACCAGAGGTCCCCCCCCCAACCTCTACCAGATGACCACCACCCTGTGAAGCCAACCCCTCAGCACCTCTCTGTGTGTCCCCCAAACTATGGGTCCCCCAAGCCATGTGTCCTCCCAACCTCGACCAGATGACCACCACCCTGTGAAGCCAACCCCTCAGCACCTCTATGTCCCCCTAAACTGTGTCCCCCTAAACTGTGTCCCCAAAACTTCTACCAGATGACCACCACCCTGTGAAGCCAACCCCTCAGCACCTGTATGTCCCCCCAAACTGTGTCTCCCAAACCTATGTGTCCCCCAAACCTCTTCCAGATGACCAACACCCTGTGAAGCCAACCTACCAGCACCTCTCTGTGTGTCCCCCCAAACTATGGGTCCCCCAAGCCACGGGTCCCCCCCAACCTCTGCCAGATGACCACCACCCTGTGAAGCCAACCCCTCAGCACCTGTGTGTCCCCCCAACCTATGTGTCCTCCCAAACCCTCTACCAGCTGATCACCACCCTGTGAAGCCAACCCCTCAGCACCTCTCTGTGTGTCCCCCCAAACTGTGTGCCCCCCAAGCCTCTACCAGCTGACCACCACCCACTGAAGCCAGCCCCTCAGCGCCTGTGCGTGGCCCCCGCCCGGGCCCCCCCCCAGACCTCTGCTGGAAGCGGTCGTTGATGGAGACCCAGATGTCGAAGTAGAGCTGGGGGCGGCTGACGTTGTAGCGGGGCAGGAGCAGGCTGAGGCAGGCCGAGTACTGCTTCAGCATGTCGGCGTGGTCCTTCCAGCGCCGGCTCTGCGTGAACACCTGCGCCCCCGCGCCCTCAGGCGGCTGCCATCAGGCTGCTCCCCGCGCCCTCAGGCTGCCGCCATCAGGCTGCCCCCCCGCGCCCTCAGGCTGCCGCCATCAGGCTGCCCCCCCGCGCCCTCAGGCTGCCGCCATCAGGCTGCCCCCCCGCGCCCTCAGGCTGCCGCCCCGCCCCTCAGGCTGCCCCCCGCGCCCTCAGGCTGCCGCCCTCAGGCTGCCCCCTGCGCCCTCAGGCTGCCCCCCGTGCCCTCAGGCTGCCCCCGCCCCTCAGGCTGCCCCCGCCCCTCAGGCTGCCCCCGTGCCCTCAGGCTGCCCCCGCGTCCTCAGGCTGCACCCCCGCGCCCTCAGGCTGCCCCCCGCGCCTCAGGCTGCCGCCCTCAGGCTGCCCCCCTCAGGCTGCCCCCCACACCCCCAGGCTGCCCCCCGCGCCCTCAGGCTGCCGCCCTCAGGCTGCCCCCCGCCCCTCGGGCTGCCCCCCGCGCCCTCGGTCTGCCCCCCGCGCCCCTCGGTTCTGCCCCCCGCGCCCTCGGGCTGCCCCCCCGCGCCCTCAGGCTGCCGCCCTCAGGCTGCCCCCCCGCGCCCTCAGGCTGCCCCCCGCGCCTCAGGCTGCCCCCCTCAGGCTGCCCCCCGTGCCCTCAGGCTGCCTCCCGCGGCCTCCCCTCTTCCCTCCCCTTCATCCTTAACCTCCTGAGGTTCTCCTCCCCCCAGCCCTCCTCGGATGGCAGCACAGCCCCCCCCAGGTATCACAGAACGTTTGCGGTTGGAAAGGACCTCCAGAGAGCATCCAGCCCCAGCCCCTGCCAGGGCAGCATGGCCAAGGGCACACAGGAATGCATCCAGGTGGGGGGTGGAAAGTCTCCAGAGCAGGAGACTCCACAACCCCTCTGGGCAGGCTGCTGCAGGGGGGGCACAGCACAGCCTCAGCACCTCCTGAGGCTCCCACCACCCCCCTGGGCAGCCTGTGCCAGGCTCTCACCACCCTCCTGGGGAACAACTTCTTCCTCACAGCCAATCTGAATCTCCCCACTTCTAGTTTTGCTCCATCCCTCCCAGTCCTATCCCTCCCTGACACCCTCAAAAGTCCCTCCCCAGCTTGCTTGGAGCCCCCTGCAGATCCTGGAAGGCCACAATTAGGTCTCCTGGGAGCCTTCTCCTCTCCAGCCTGCACAACCCCAACTCTCTCAGTCTCCAGAGCAGAGCAGCTCCAGCCCTCTGCTCCTCCTCATGGCCCTTCTCTGGACACCTTCCAGCACCTCCAGATCCTTCCTGGCACAGAGGCTCCAGACCTGGACCCAGAGCTGCAGCTGTGCTCTCAGCAGAGTGGAGCAGAGGGGCAGAATCCCCTCCCTGGCCCTGCTGGCCACACTTCTCTTGCTGCAACCCAGGCTCTGCTTGGCTCTCTGGGCTGCCAGTGCTCCCTGCTGGCTCCTGCTGAGCTTCTCCTCCCCCAGCACCCCCAAGGCCTTTTCTCCAGGGCTGCTCTCCAGCCAGTCCCTGCCCAGCCTGTATCAGTGCCTGGGATTGCCCTGACCCAGCTGCCCTTGGCCTTGTGGAGCGTCATGAGCCACTCAGTCCTGGCCTGGGCTGGAAGGGACCTCCAAAGCTTATCCAGCCCAACCCCCTGCGCTCAGCAGGGACATCCTTCACCAGATCAGGCGAAGCTCCAGAGCTTCTGGAGCCTCACCTTGATTATCCCCAGGGATGGAGCCTCAACCACCTCCCTGGCAACCTGTCCCAGTGTCTCCCCACCCTGCTGCACAACTTGTTCCTCACATCCAATCTCACTCTGCTCTGCTCTAACCTCAAACCACTTCCCCTGCTCCTGTCCCTGCAGGCCCTTGAGGTCAGTCCCTCCCCAGCTCTGAGCTCTCCCTGGAACCTTCTCCTCTCCAGCCTGAACAGCCCCAGCTCTCCCAGCCTGTCCCCACAGGGGAGGCTCTCCAGCCTCTGATCACCTTGGTGGCCTCCTCTGGACCCCCTCTAGGTCCTTCTTGTGCTGGGGGTCCCAGAACTGGAGGCAGTGCTGCAAGTGGGGTCCCCCCAGAGCAGGGGGGGGCGGATCCCCTCTCTCCACCCTCTGGCAGTGGGCACTGGTTGCCAGCTTCTGGGCTGCCAGTGCCCACTGCTGGCTCCTGCCCAGCTTCTCCCCCACCCCCAGAGGCTCCCCCAAGCTGTGTCCCCACTCACCCCTGGCTTCAGGTAGCCAACCTCCCCTGTCAGCCCATCCTTGTAGGTGATCTTGACGTGCTGGTGGAACCTGGAGTGGACCATCATGTCCCAGGAGTAGCCATAGAGGCCATTGGTCCAGTTGTTGTAGCCCTGCAGAAGGGGAGGTGGCACCAGAGGATGGCAGGGGACAGCCCTGGGGGGCACCACTGCCAGCATGGGGAAGGAGGGGAGGGGCTGGGAGCCTGCTGTGGGCTCCAGCAGGTTCAGAGGTCCCTTCAGGAGGATCTTGAGGTCCTTTCAGAGGTCAACTCAGAGGGATCTTGAGGTCCCTTCAGAGATCACCTCAGCGGGATCTTAGGTTGCTTTAGAGATCCCTTTGGAGATCCCTTCAGAGATCATCTCAGAGGGATCTTCAGTCCCTTCAGAAGTCACCTGAGAAGGATCTTGAGGTCCCTTCAGAGATCCCTTCAGAGGTCTCCCCAGAAGGATCTTGAGGTCCCTTCAGAGGTCCCTTTAGAGGATCCTTCAGAGATCACCTGAGAGGGCTCTTGAAGTCCCTTCAGAGGTCCCTTCAGGAAGATCTTGAGGTCCTTTCAGAGTCACCTTTAGGGACCTCTAAAGGGTCCCTTTAGAGATCCCTTCAGAAGGATCTTAGGTGCCTTCAGAAGTCACCTCAGAAGGATCTTGAGGTCCCTTTAGAGATCCTTTCAGACATCCTTTCAGAGGGATCTTGAGATTCCTTCAGAGATCCCTTCAAAGATCACCTCAGAAGGATCTTCGGTCCCTTTAGAGATCCCTTCAGAGATCCCTTAAGGTCCTTTCAGAGGTCTCCCCAGAAGGATCTTAAGGTCCTTCAGAGGTCCCTTTAGAGGATCCTTCAGAGGTCACCTGAGAAGGATCTTGAAGTCCCTTCAGAGGTCCTCTCAGGGGGATTTTGAGGTGCCTTCAGAGGTCCTTTCATCAGGACCTGGAGATGCCTTTAGAGATCCTTCCAGAGGTCACCTCAGAGGTCAGCTCAGAAGGAGCTTGAGGTCCTTTCAGAGCTCCCTTTAAAGGTCACCTCAGAGGTCCCTGCAGAGTTCTCTTCACAAGGATCTTGAGGCCACTCCAGAGGTCACCTCAGAGGGATCTTAGGTCCCTCCAGAGATCCTTTCAGAGGTCCCTCCAGGGATCCCTTCCAATTGCCACCACTCTGTGACCTCCTTCGCTCCAGGTGAGCTCTCCCCTGCCATGGCAATGCCCCCTCCAGCCCCCGGGGCTGGCCCCCCCCAGCACTGCCCCAGCCACATCCCCCTCTACCCTCCCTCAGCAGGCTCCTTCCACCCCCTCTGTGGCCCCCAAGGCGTCCCCATGCCCCCCAAAACACCCACAAAGTGCCCCTCATGTCCCCCAAAGTGCCCCCAAAATGCCACTCCTGTCTCCAAAGGTGCCCGTCTTGTCTCCCCAAATGCCCCCATGCCCCCCAAAATACCCCCAAATGCCCTTCATGCCCCCAAAATATCCCAATGCCCCCCCCAAATATCCTCATGCCACCAGAAATGCCCTCACAATGCCCCCATGTCGCCTCAACCCCCCTCCGTGAACCCCCTGATTGCCTCTCACACCCTAAGCCCCTGCTCCCCGGCAGTGCCCCCCTGGCAGCGCCCCCCTGGCAGTGCCCCCCGGCAGCGCCCCCTGGCAGTGCCCCCCGGCAGCGCCCCCCTGGCAGTGCCCCCCTGGCAGTGCCCCCTGGCAGTGCCCTCACCTGGGTGATGAAGTGTGAGTAGGGCAGGAAGAGCTGCTCCAGGATGTAGAGGACGGTGAAGGCAGCAGCCAGGTGCTGGCGGGGCCGGAGGCCGCGGGCTGCCCCCCGGTGCCCGCCGTAGTGGCAGTCGGGGCTGGCGCGGGGGGGGGCGGGCGCTGGGCAGCAGCCGCTGCAGCCAGGGCGGGCAGCGGGCACAGAGCCGCCGCGGCCAGCTCGGGTGGCAGAAGAGGCCATTGGTGGCCAGCATGGTGTAGGAGAACATCCCTGGGCGGGGGGCACCACTTAGGCACTTCCCGGGGCACCCCCAGCTGCCCATCCCCACGGTGGGGCTGAGCTGGGGGTGCCCAGGTGCCCCTGCCCTGCATGAGGGCATCCTGGGGGTGCCCAGGAGCCCCTGCCCTGCATGAGGGCATCCTGGGGGGTGCCCAGGAGCCCCTGCCCTGCATGAGGGCATCTTGAGGGGTGCCCAGGAGCCCCTGCCCTGGATGAGGGCATCTTAAGGGATGCCCAGGAGCCCCTGCCCTGGATCAGGGCATCTTGAGGGGTGCCCAGGTGCCCCTGCCCTGGATCAGGGCATCTTGAGGGGTGCCCAGGTGCCCCTGCCCTGGATGAGGGCATCTTGAGGGGTGCCCAGGAGCCCCTGCCCTGCATGAGGGCATCTTGAGGGGGCCCAGGAGCCCCTGCCCTGGATGAGGGCATCCTGGGGGTGCCCAGGTGCCCCTGCCCATGCCCCCGGGCACTCACCGATGCTGAAGAGCTGGGAGTTCATGCAGTGGAAGTAGGTGACGAAGAGCAGTGCCAGGGGCCGGCTGGCATCGAAGAAGAGCAGGAAGCCAGCGGAGAGGTCGAGCAGCAGCCCCCCCCCGTGCACCACCAGCCTGCTGGTCAGCTCCTCGGACAGCACCAGCCTGTGGGCACCGCCTGGCATCAGCCTGGCACCCCCCACTGCTGTCCTTCTCCCCACCCTGTCCCTCTCACCCTCCTCCTCCTCACCCTGGCACCCCCTGACCATCCTCCTCTGCACCCCTGGCTTTGTCCCCATTTTCACCTTCCTCACCTTCACCTCCAGACCTTCCTCACCCTCACCTTGACCTCCTCATCCTCACCCCAACCCTTGTTACAATCTTCACCCTCACCCTGGCACCTCCATCACCCTCCTCATCCTCAGCCCCTTCTCCCTCGTCAGCCTTCCTCCTCACCCTGGCACCTCCCCTTCTTCCTCACCCTCATGCCCACCTCATCCTCACCCCAGCTCCATCGTCCTCTCCCTATCCCTTACCATTCTTCATCCCCACCCTGGCACCTCCATCACCTTCCTCATCCTCACCCCAACCCTCCCCCTTTAGAACCCACCTCCTCCTCCCCCCGCCCCCATCACCTTCCTCCTCCTCCCCCCGCCCCCATCACCTTCCTCCTGCTCCCCCCGCCCCCATCACCTTCCTCCTGCTCGCCCCGCCTCATCACCTTCCTCCTCCTCCCCCTGCCCTCACCTGAAGGGGGCAAAGAGCCAGTGCCGTGCCAGGCTGCCCATCGAGTGCCCTCCCACCCAGTCTGCATCCAGCTTCTTCAGCCCCGCGATGAAGTAAACGATGAAGACCTTGGGGAGGGGTGGCAGAGGGGTGCCAGGGGTGAGCGGTGGCCCCGGGGGCAGCCGGGGCGGGTGCCAGGGGCGCCCCAAGGGGCTGGGCACCCACCTGGGCACGCAGCAGGGTGTAGTTCCAGAGCGGGACGTGGGCATTGCGCTTGTGGGGCCGCAGGAGGCCATCCAGGGAGCTGTGGGGGCAGAGCAGGTTGGCACGGTGCCATCCCCTGCCCCTGCCATGGGGCACAGGTGCCAGCACTCCTTAGGGACACAGGGAAAGCCAGGGGACACAGAGTGACACTGCCAGCAGTGCCATCCCAGTCTGTGCCACCCCACAGGCACCCTGGTGCCAGCAGAGACATCCCAGTCTGTGCCACCCCATGGGCACCCTGGTGCCAGCAGGGACCCCAAGGCCTCTGCCACCCCCAGGGGACCCACAGTGCCCTGGGGGCACCTGGGGCTGTGCATTCCCATGGGGACACCAAGGGCTGTGCCACCCCCCGGGCACACAGAGCCATGGGCACCCCTGTGCAGGGGAGGCTCTTTGTGCCACCCCAAGGGCATGCAGTGCCACGGGGGACACCAGAGCCTGTGCCACCCCACGGGGCACAGCAAGGATGGTGCCACCCTGCAAGGGCCACAACACCACAGTGACCTTGGTGCCCTGCAAGACCCTGTGCCAGCCGAGATCCCCGGGGACGCCCTGTGCACAAGGTACCCTGGCAGCACCCGAGGGTGCCCTGGGGAGCAGAGGTGCCAGTGGTCATGGTGGACCCAGTGCCATGGGGGGCGCCAGAGCTTGTGCCACCCCATGGAGGACATCGAGGGTGGGCGACCCAGCACCATGCTGACCTCGGCGCAGGACCCTGTGCCACCCCACATGCCCAGTGCCACCCATTAACCTGTGCCTGGGCGCTCAGGGAGCCACGGGGTGCTGCTGATGGCTGGGTGCCTGGTGCCATGGGGCACTCTGTGAGTGACGCCACAACCAGTGACCTTGTGCCGCATGACCCTGTGCCAGCCAGGACCACCCTGTGCCACTGCAGGGTGCCTGGGCGCGAGGGGCCGTGGTGCCCACCCGTAGCGGTCGGCGCCCATCACGTGCCAGCTGGACTGCCAACAGCCCGTAGAGTAGGAGTGGTTGTTCCAGGAGGTCTTGTCCAGCAGCAGCAGGTACCAGTAGGGTCCCAGGAATGCCACACAGCTCAGGCGGTAGCAGAA
>JAAWVA010000037.1:3324049-3353235 GCA_015227895.2 Colaptes auratus
CCAGAGCGGGACGTGGGCATTGCGCTTGTGGGGCCGCAGGAGGCCGTCCAGGGAGCTGTGGGGGCAGAGCAGGTTGGCACGGTGCCATCCCCTGCCCCTGCCATGGGGCACAGGTGCCAGCACTCCTTAGGGACGCAGGGAAAGCCAGGGGACACAGAGTGACACTGCCAGCAGTGCCAGGGGGCATGCCAAAGGACAACCCCCTGGGAACATGGCACTATGGGCACCCTGGTGCCAGCAGGGACATCCCAGTCTGTGCCACCCCACAGGCACCCTGGTGCCAGCAGGGACCCCAAGGCCTCTGCCACCCCCAGGGGACCCACAGTGCCCTGGGGGCACCTGGGGCTGTGCATTCCCATGGGGACACCAAGGGCTGTGCCACCCCCCGGGCACACAGAGCCATGGGCACCCCTGTGCAGGGGAGGCTCTTTGTGCCACCCCAAGGGCATGCAGTGCCACGGGGGACACCAGAGCCTGTGCCACCCCACAGGGCACAGCAAGGATGGTGCCACCCTGCAAGGGCCTCAACACCACAGTGACCTTGGTGCCCTGCAAGACCCTGTGCCACCCGAGATCCCCGGGGACGCCCTGTGCACAAGGTACCCTGGCAGCACCCGAGGGTGCCCTGGGGAGCAGAGGTGCCAGTGGTCATGGTGGCCCATTGCCATGGGGGTCGCCAGAGCTTGTGCCACCCCATGGAGACATCGTCGGGTGGGCGACCCAGCACCATGCTGACCTCGGCGCAGGACCCTGTGCCACCCCACATGCCCAGTGCCACCCATTCACCCTGTGCCCTGGGTGCCTCAGGGAGCACAGGGGTGCTGCTGATGGCTGTGGTGCCCCTGGTGCCATGGGGCACTCTGTGAGTGACGCCACACCACAGTGACCTTGGTGCCCTGCAGGACCCTGTGCCAGCCAGGACCACCCTGTGCCACTGCAGGGTGCCCTGGGCGCGAGGGGGCCGCGGTGCCCACCCGTAGCGGTCGGCGCCCATCAGTGCCAGCTGGAATGCCAACAGCCCGTAGAGGTAGGAGTGGTTGTTCCAGGAGGTCTTGTCCAGCAGCAGCAGGTACCAGTAGGGTCCCAGGAATGCCACACAGCTCAGGCGGTAGCAGAACCCAGCCATGATGCCCAGCGCCCCTGCGGGCACCGCAGTGTCCCTGGGCCTGGCCCCAGACTCAGCCCTCCTCAGCCTCCCCTCCCGGTGCCAGTCCCCACCCCATGCCCATCCCAGCTCTTCCTGGTGCCCATCCCCACCGTGGGATTTGTCCCCCCACCTCCCAGTGCCCATCTCAGCGTCCATGCCCCTCTGCCACTGTGGTATCCTCCCAGTGCCAGTCCCACTTCCCATGCCCATCCCAGCCCCTCGTTATAGAACTCGTGTCTGTGCCAGTTCCAGTGCCCAGCCCAGCCCTCATCCAGTGCTAGTCCCCACCCCAGTGCCCAGCCCCCATCCCAGTGCCAGTGCCCACCCCTCTGCCCACCCCACCCTGGCACTCACCTCCTTCCAGTCCCAGTGCCACCCCCCAGTCGCCACCCCCGCCCTCCCTGGCCCATCGGGCCCGGGGCCCGGTGCCGGTACCCAGGAACATGATGGCATAGAGCAGGTACATCCAGTCGAGGGGCAGGGGCTGCAGGAAGGGCAGCAGGGGGAAGCGGCACACATCCAGCCCGTCCAGGTACCGCTGGTCCAGGTGCCCCAGGCCCCGCTCCTGGGGCACGTCCAGGGCCATCAGCAGCCCTGGCAGCACGGGGGGCACACGGACGGGGCGTCAGGGACCCGCCAGCACCCCCCCAGCAGAGCCAGCCCGGCCCCGGGGGCACCCGGACGGGCACTGACCCCTGGCCACCAAAGCACTGCCAGGACCTTTGCCCAGGGATGATGTGCCCCAGCCTGGGGCCCCCCTGGCACCTGGGCCCCACTCCTGAGCCCTTGAGACCCCCCCCGATGCCTGAGCCCCCCCCCCGGGTACCCTCCCCCCAAAGCCCCTGAGCCCCCCATGCCCAGAGCCCCCCCACCAAATGCCAGCTGGTTCCCCCCAGTCCCCAGACACCTCTGACCCCCCCAGCGCCCTTGGCACTCCCTCCACCGAGAGCCCTCCAAGCCCCCTCAGTGCCCCCCAGCCCCGGGGCTCCCCGGGACCCCTCTATTTGCGCCAGAGCCCCCCGGCTCCCCAGGCCCCCCCGGCAGCCCAGCCCCCGTCCGCTCACCAAAGCCCCCCCGGTGGCTCCGTGTCCCCCCCAGCTGCCCCCTTTCCGAAGGCCCCCAGCCGCCGGTGCCCCCCGCCGAGGGTCCCTCCCGCGGAGCCCCAGGCTCCAGCCCCCTGGTCCCCACTCACCGAAGTCCCTCCGGTCTCACTCGTGTCCCCCGGTCCCTCCCGTGTCCCCCCGGCTCGGATCCCGCCCGCTCCCTCCCGTGTCCCCCGGTATCCCCTGTCCCCCAGGCTCGGGTCCCTCGGGGGTCCCCCCCGGTCCCTCCCGGCCCCCCGGCTGCCCCGCACCGAAAGCCGCCCGGAAGGCGCCGAGCGCGGCGGGGTCCACGGGCCGGTGCAGCAGGCGGACGAAGCGGTGCCACCGCGTCAGGTCCCGCAGCTCGAAGCCCAGCAGCCGCCGGGCCAGGCTGGTGCCGGTACCGGGGTCCTTGGTGCCGGGAGCGGGGTCCGGAGGGGTCTGATCCTCCGCCGCCTCCCCCCGCTCCGGTCGCCGCCGCCGCGCCGGGCCTGCGGCGGGACCAGGAGTCAGGAGGCACCGAGCCCCCTCCCCTCGGGTGTCCCCCAGCTCCGTTAACCCCCACGAGCCCCACTGCCCCTCGCCCCTCCGTTAACCTCCTCTCGTTACAGCCCCCCCGACTCCGTAGCCCCCGACTCCGTCCCCCTCCCCCCTCTCCGTTAAGCCTCCCGCTCCGTTTCTCCCCCCGCTCCCTGTCCCCCAAACTCCGGTCCCCCCCTCCCCGTCCCCCCCCGCTCCGTTACCCGCCGCCGCCGCCGCCGCCATCGCCACGGCGCCGCCCCCTCCCCCGTGACGTCACGCCACGTCACGGCGCGCGCGCGGGGGTCCCGCATGCCCCCCCCGGCCCCGGGCACCTCCTGACCTCCCCTCCCCCCCACCCCGGCCCCTCTGACCCCGCCGCGACCTCTGCCCTGACCCCACCCCCGGCCCCGCCGCGCCCCCCGGCCCCGCCGCCGCCGCTCCCGGAAGCTCCGAGCGGGGTGGGGTCAGAGGCGGCCGCGGGAGCCGGGAGCGGAACGGGACGGCACCGGCACCGGGAGCGGACATGGTGCGGCTCGGGGGGGCGTCCCGGGGGGCGCTTGAGGCAGTGCCAGGAGTGCCTATGGGGTGCCCGTGGGGGTCCGGGGTACTTATGGGGCACCTGTGGGGTGCCCATGGAGTGCCCGTGGGGGTCCGGGGTACATATGGGGCACCTGTGGGGTGCCCATGGGGGTCCGGGGTACTCATGGGGCACCTGTGGGGTGCCTATGGGGTGCCCATGGGGGTCCGGGGTACTTATGGGGCACCTGTGGGGTGCCCATGGGGGTGCCCATGGGGGTCCGGGGTACTCATGGGGCACCTGTGGGGTGCCCATGGGGGTCCGGGGTACTTAATGGGGCACCTGTGGGGTGCCTATGGAGTGCCCATGGGGTCCGGGGTACTTATGGGGCACCTTTGGGGTGCCCATAGGGGTCTGGGGTACATATGGGGCACCTCTGGGGTGCCCATGGGGGTCTACATTGCCCATAGATGGGTGTGGGGTACACATGGGGCACCTCTGGGGTGCTGGGGGGGCACCCTGGGGTACCATAGTGTGCGGGGGTGCCCATGAGAGGCTTGCTGGGTGCCCGGGGTGCCCGCGAGGTGCCTGGGAGCTGCCTTCGGGGGGGCCAGGGTGTACCCGGGGTGCCTACGGGGTGCTTAGAGAAGTGCCCTGGCATCATGCAGGGCGATGCTTGGGGGGCATGGGGTGCCTGGGGGGTGCCTGGGTGGTACCTCAGGGGGGCCCAGGGTGACAGGGGTGTACATTGGGCGCCCATGGGGTGCTCAGGGGTGCTTGGGTGCTGCCTTAGGGATGCCAGGGTGTGCCTACAGAGTGCTGGGGGGTGCCCGGGTGCCCGTGGGGTGCTTGGGTGCTGCCTTAGGGATGCCAGGGTGTGCCTACAGAGTGCTGGGGGGTGCCCGGGGTGCCCGTGGGGTACTCAGAGGTTCATATGGGGGTGCCCATGGGGTGCTTGGGTGGTGTCTTAGGGGTGCCCAGGGTGTGCCTGTAGGGTGCTGGGTCGTGCCCAGGGTGCCCATGGAGTGCTCAGGTTCATGTGGGGGGGCTCAGGGGTGCATATGGGGTGCCCATGGGGTGCCTGGGTGGTACCTTAGGGATGCCCAGGGTGAGCCTAACAGGGTGCTGGGGGGTGCCAGGAAGGTGCCAGACGTCTACATGAGGCTACCCCTAAAGCGCACAGGACGTGCCTGGAGGGATGCCAGGGCCTAGCTGGGGTGGTGGGAGGCGCTGGGGGGCCACGGGGCGCCGGCAGGTGCCCGGTGTGAGGCCTGTGTGGCGGCGGCAGGCGGGCACGGCGGGCACGGCGGGCGGCGGGCGCGTGCAGGAGCTGCAGCGCGAGGTGGAGGGCGTCAAGACCATCATGACCCAGAACGTGGAGAGGATCCTGGCACGGGGGGAGAACCTGGAGCAGCTCCACAGCAAGAGCCAGGACCTGGAGGCCACGGTGCGGGCACCGGCGTGGGCACGGGGGGCACCGGCGTGGGCACGGGGGGCACGGGGGGGGGCACCGGCTCTGGGAGGGAGCACAGGGTCTCGGGGCTGGGCACAGGGCTCCTGAGCTGAACACAGCTCCCTGAGATGGGCAGAGGGCTCCTGAGGTGGCACAAGGTCCCCAAGCTGGCTCGGGGTCTTTGAGGTGGGTACAGAGTCCCCAGGGTGGCACCAGGAGTCCAGAGCGGCTCAGGGGTGACTGAGGTGGACACAAGGACCCCAAGTTGGGCGTAAGGTCCACAAGGTAGATGCAAGGTCCTCAGGGTGGGCACAGGGTCCCTGACGTGGTCCTTAGAGTTCTTGAGGGGGCAAAAAGCCCTGAGAGTGGCACAGGGTCCCCAAAGAGGGCACAGGGCTGAGGTGGTCGAAGGGTCCTGAAGGTGGCACAGGGTCCCCAAAGAGGGCACAGGGCTGAGGTGGTCGAAGGGTCCTGAAGGTGGCACAGGGTCCTGAAGGTGGCACAGGGTCCTCAAAGAGGGCACAGGGCTGAGGTGGTCGAAGGGCCTGAAGTGGCACAGGGTCCTCAAAGAGGGCACAGGGCTGAGGTGGTCGAAGGGTCCTGAAGGTGGCACAGGGTCCTGAAGGTGGCACAGGTCCTCAAAGAGGGCACAGGGCTGAGGTGGTCGAAGGGTCCTGAAGGTGGCACAGGGTCCCCAAAGAGGGCACAGGGCTGAGGTGGTCGAAGGGTCCTGAAGGTGGCACAGGGTCCTCCCGAGCTGGACACAAGGTCCCCAAGGTTCCTCAGGGTCACTGAGCTGGGCACAGGGCCACCGAGGTGGGAACAGGGGCTCCTGAGGTGGCACGGGGTCCCCAAGGTGGCACCAGCTCCCAGGGTGGGCACAGCATCCCCAGGAGGCTCCAGCACTGCGGGCACCTAGGGTGGCACCAGGTCCCCTCAGGCTGGTACTGAGATCCTGTGGGGGCAGACATGGGGGGGGAGACAGAGTGCCCAAGGGGCTCTGGGCACTGGGTCGAGTTGGGCACTGGGAGCAGTGGCATGGGGCACAAAGGTGGCAGTGGGGGTGCCCAGGGTGGCAGTGGGGGTGCCCGGGTGGCAGTGGGGGTCCCTGGGTTGGCAGTGTGGGGTCCCTGGGGTGGCAGTGGGGGTGCCCAGGGTGGCAGTGGGGATCCCTGGGGTGGCATTGGGCATCCCTGGGATGACAGCTGGGGTGCCCAGGGTGGCATTGGAGGTGCCCAGGGTGGCAGTGGGGATCCCTGGGGTGGCAGTGGGGGTGCCCAGGGTGGCAGTGGGGGTCCCCGGGTGGCAGTGGGGGTGCCCAGGGTGGCAGTGGGGATCCCTGGGGTGGCAGTGGGGGTCCCTGGGGTGGCAGTGGGGGTGCCCAGGGTGGCAGTGGGGATCCCTGGGGTGGCAGTGGGGGTGCCCAGGGTGGCAGTGGGGATCCCTGGGGTGGCAGTGGGCATCCCTGGGATGACAGCTGGGGTGCCCAGGGTGGCATTGGAGGTGCCCAGGGTGGCAGTGGGGATCCCTGGGGTGGCAGTGGGGGTGCCCGGGTGGCAGTGGGGGTTCCCGGGGTGGCAGTGAGGGTACCCAGGGCGGCAGTGGGTGTCCCCGGGGTGGCAGTGGGGGTGCCCAGGGTGGCAGTGGTGTCCCCGGGGTGGCAGTGGGGGTCCCTGGGGTGGCAGTGGGGGTGCCCAGGGTGGCAGTGGGGTCCCCGGGGTGGCAGTGGGGGTACCCAGGGTGGCAGTGGGGGTGTCCAGGGTGGCAGTGGGGGTGCCCAGGGTGGCAGTGGGGGTCCCCGGGGTGGCAGTGGGGGTCCCTGCAGTCACAGTTGATGCCCTCTGGGTGGCAGGGGTCAGCCCCGGGGCGGCGGGGGGGGGTGCCCACAGGGTGCCCCCGGCGGCGGGGGGTGCCCGCGGTGCCCGCGGTGTCAGGCCCTGTGCCCTGCAGTCGGAGCACTTCAAGACGACGTCGCAGAAGGTCTCTCGGCGCTACTGGTGGCGCAACGTGAAGCTGCTGGTGGCGCTGGGGCTGGCCGGAGCCATCCTCCTCCTCATCATCATCCTCCTGGCCACCGGAGCCATCCCCACATAGGCGCCCCCCGGACCCCCCCCGGATACCCTCCCGGACCCCTCCCGGACCCCCCCCCGGACCCTCCGGGCCCCCCCGGGCCCCCCCCGGCAATACAGCCCCGGCACAGCTGAGCAGACTGAATGCCAGACACGAGTGGGGACATGGGGAGGGGAACGTGAGTGGGGACGTGGGAGAGGATTCAGGAGGGACATGAACGGGGACAGGAGTGGGGGCACGGGGGAGGGGGGACACGAGTGGGGATACGCATGGGGAGGACAGGAGTGGGGATGTGGGGAGGACACGAATGGGGACAGGGGTGGCACAAGTGGGCACACGGGGGAGACACGAGTGGGGACACACGTGGGGTCATGAGTGGGCACACATGGAGGGGACACATGGGGAGACACTAGTGGGGACACACGCGGGGTCATGAGTGGGCACACGTGGAGGGGACACACATGGGGGGAAACACGTGGGGTCATGAGTGGGCACACATGGGGAGACACAAGTGGGGACACACGTGGGGTCATGAGTGGGCACACATGGGGAGACATGAGTGGGGACACACGTGGGGTTATGAGTGGGCACACATGGGAGACATGAGTGGGGACACACGTGGGGTTATGAGTGGGCACACATGGAGAGGACACACATGGGGTCATCAGTGGGCACACATGGAGGGGGGACACATGGGGAGACACGAGTGGGGACAGAGGTGACAAGTGGGGACACACATGGGGACATGGGGGGTCATGAGTGGGGACACAGACATGGGGAGGACACGGGTGGGGTCGTGGGGAGACACGAGTGGAGACACGGGGGGACAGGAGTCGGGCACACCCTGGGGCTGCTGGTGGGGCCACGTGATGCCGTGCCACGGCGCGGGGGGAGCGGTGCCAGGCGGGTGGCTGGCGCCAGGGAACAAAGGACACAGTGTGGTGGCACTGCCAACCTGCCTTGGGGGGGGGCCATGGGGGAGCTGCGGGGGGGAGGGGGCCCAGCGACATAGGGGGTCCCTGGGGGGGGACACCCGCGTGTGGGGTGCTTTAGGTACATGGGGGGCGCTGGGGACCCAGGTGTGGGCCCCGTGTCTGGGCGGGGGGTGGGGGTAAAGGACTCGGGGGGTCCCAGGGGCGCATTGTGGGGGGGTTGGGGACATGAGGAGGGGGTCGGGGGCTCCCCCCACCTCTGGGGGCTGTAGGGGACAGGGTGGCATCGGGGGCCTTGGGGGACCCCAGGGGCCTGCGGGGAGCCGGAGCTGCGGGACCGGGAGCGGCCGGGGGGGACCTGCAGGCTCCCGGGGACAATGCCCCCGGGGAAGGGACACGCAGGTGCCGGTCACGGTCCCTCCCGCCGGGGGCGGCCGCTGGGGCCCGGGGCGGGACCGGACGGGAGCAGACGGGACGGGGACAGGCGCTCCGGTACCGGTGCCCACCGGGGACCGATCCCCGGCACTCGCCGAGCGCCGACCCCCGGCACCATGGTAAGCGCCGGCGCTTTCGCTTTCGGTTCCCGGGGCCGGGGGCTGGGCGGGACACGCAGGACCGCCCGGGTCTCGGGACCCCCCCCGCAGCCTCCTGGGGGTCAGGGACACCCCCCGGCGCCGGTGCCACCCCGCGGGGCTCTTTCTGCTGGCGGCAGGGGCGCGGCCCCGGGCTGGGGCGGGGGGTCCGGTGGAGCCGTTCCGTGCCGCCGTGTCCCTGCCTGTCGGCGGAGGTCCCCTCCCTGCCCCCGCACGCCCCTCGGGGTCCGCCCGCACCCCCGTGCCACAGCCAGGCCACCCTCGGGTGCCCTGACCCCACCCTGGGTGCCCTTTGTCCTGGCCCCAAGGTCGTTACCTGCCCCTGTCCCCACGTGCCCCCTCCTCGCGGTGCCAATGTCCCCACGGTGCCACGGCCCCGGCTGTCCCTCCTCGCGGTGCCAGTGTCCCCGTGGTGCCCCTTCCTTCCCCACTGTGCCCACTTCTTCCTGGTGCCCCTTCCCAGGGGGTCCCTCGTCCCCGGGTCCCCACAGGCCCTGTGTCACCTGTGCCACCAAGGTCTCCTTGTGTCCCTGAGCCCCAGGCTCTGCTGTCCCCACGTCCCCCTGGGCCCCACACCCCCCCGGCTGTGTCCATTTGCCCCCGGGGTCCCCATATGCTGCCTCCCCATGGTCCTTCTGTCCCCCTGTCCCCACAGCCCAGGTGTGTCCTGTGTCCCTCTGTCCCCCTGTCCCTCAGTCCCTACAGCCCAGGTGTGTCCTGTGTCCCTCTGTCCCCCTGTCCCTCAGTCCCTACAGCCCAGGTGTGTCCTGTGTCCCTCTGTCCCCATCCTGTGTCCTCTGTCCCCCTGGCCCTCAGTCCCCCTGGCCCGGTGTGTCCTGTGTCCCTCTGTCCCTCTGTCCCCCTGTCCCTACAGCCCAGGTGTGTCCTGTGTCCTCTGTCCCCCTGTCCCTCAGTCCCTACAGCCCAGGTGTGTCCTGGGTCCCTCTGTCCCCTGTCCCTCAGTCCCTACAGCCCAGGTGTGTCCTGTGTCCCTCTGTCCCCAAGGTCCCGTGTCCCTCTGTCCCCCTGTCCCTCAGTCCCTACAGCCCAGGTGTGTCCTGTGTCCCTCTGTCCCTCCTGTGTCCCTCTGTCCCCTGGCCCTCAGTCCCCCTGGCCCAGGTGTGTCCTGTGTCCCTCTGTCCCTCTGTCCCCCTGTCCCTACAGCCCAGGTGTGTCCTGTGTCCCTCTGTCCCTACAGCCCAGGTGTGTCCCATGTCCCTCTGTCCCCAAGGTCCCATGTCCCTCTGTCCCTACAGCCCAGGTGTGTCCTGTGTCCCTCTGTCCCCATCCCGTGTCCCTCTGTCCCCCTGTCCCTACAGCCCAGGTGTGTCCTGTGTCCCTCTGTCCCCTGTCCGCCTGTCCCTACAGCCCAGGTGTGTCCTGTGTCCCTCTGTCCCCAAGGTCCCGTGTCCCTCTGTCCCCTGTCCCTACAGCCCAGGTGTGTCCTGTGTCCCTCTGTCCCCCTGTCCCCTGTCCCTACAGCCCAGGTGTGTCCTGTGTCCCTCTGTCCCCAAGGTCCCTGTGTCCCTCTGTCCCCCTGGCCCTCAGTCCCCCTGGCCCAGGTGTGTCCTGTGTCCCTCTGTCCCCCTGTCCCCCTGTCCCTACAGCCCAGGTGTGTCCTGTGTCCCTCTGTCCCTACAGCCCAGGTGTGTCCCATGTCCCTCTGTCCCCAAGGTCCCGTGTCCCTCTGTCCCTACAGCCCAGGTGTGTCCCATGTCCCTCTGTCCCCAAGGTCCCGTGTCCCTCTGTCCCCCTGTCCCTACAGCCCAGGTGTGTCCTGTGTCCCTCTGTCCCCCTGTCCGCCTGTCCCTACAGCCCAGGTGTGTCCTGTGTCCCTCTGTCCCAAGGTCCTGTGTCCCTCTGTCCCCCTGGCCCTCAGTCCCCCTGGCCCAGGTGTGTCCCGTGTCCCTCTGTGCCCATGCTCCCCATGCCCCCTGGTTCCCCACCCCTCACTGTGGCCGTGCCCAGGCGGGGCTGGCGCAGTGCCAGCGCCAGGCGGAGGAGGTGACGGAGCTGATGCAGAAGAACCTGGCACGGGCCCTGGAGAGGGAGGGGCGGCTGGCAGAGCTGGACGACCGGGCACAGGAGCTGCGTGCCATGGTGGGCACCACAGGCACCCAGGGGGGCACCCACACACACCTAGAGCCCGGGGGGAGGGGCACCTAGAGGGGGGCATAACTCCAGAGGGGGCACTCCTGGGCACCTCTAGGGATGTATAGCTCGGGGGTGGGTGGGGGGCACTCCTGGGCAACTACAGTGATGGATAGCCCTGGGTGGGCACTCCTGGGCACCTATAGGGATGTACACCTCCAGGGTGGGTAATCCTGGGCACCTACAGAGAGGTATAGTCCAGGGGGGGCACTCATGGGCACCTCTAGGGATGTACAGCCCTGGGTGGGCACTCCTGGGCACCTCTAGGGATGTACAGCCTGGTGGGCACTCCTGGGCACCTCTAGGGATGTACAGCCCTGGGTGGGCACTCAGGGGCACCTCTAGGGATGGATAGCCCTGGGTGGGCACTCATGAGCATCTATAGGGATGGATAGCCCTGGGTGGGCACTCATGGGCACTTATAGGGATGTACAGCCCTGGGTGGGCACTCTTGGGAACCTCTAGGGATGTACAGCCCTGGGTGGGCACTCTTGGGAACCTCTAGGGATGTACAGCTCTGGGTGGGCACTCATGGGCACTTCTAGGGATGTACAGCCCTGGGTGGGCACTCCTGGGCACCTCTAGGGATGTACAGCCCTGGGTGGGCACTCCTGGGCACCTCTAGGGGAGCACTCATGGGTACCTATGGGGGGGTACAGCCCTGAGGGGGAGGGGGGGGTGGCACACTGCAGGGACAGGTGGCACAAGGAGAGGGTCCCCCCTGTGCTGTGTGCCCCTCTGCAGTGTGCCCACCCCAGCCCCTCCCTGTGCCCTAGGGCCAGAGCTTCACCCGCAGCACGCGGGCGGTGGCACGGCAGCAGCGCAGGGCACACAGGCGCTGGCGTGTGGTGGCCTTCAGCCTCGCTGCCATCCTCCTCCTCCTCCTCGTGCTGGTGCTGGCACTGGGGCTGTCCCGGCCAGCCCCTGGCACTGTCATTGGCACTGCCGCCCCTGCCACAACGCCTGGGGGGCGCTGAGGCAGCGGAGGCCCCACAGGAAATGGGGACCAGGACCTGCCTGGGGGAGGCCCTGCAGTAACGAACCAGCAGCAGCAGCTCTGGGCAGAGCCTGCAGGAAGGCAGCCCCAGGAGGTGCTCCAGGGAGACCCTGCCAGAACAACTCATCAGGACCTGCTCTGAGGAGCCCCCCAGGAAATGGGGACCAGGGCTTGTCTGGGGGAGACCCTGCAGTAAGAGAGCAGCGAGATGGTCCCAGGGGAGACCCTACTGCAACTCATCAGGAGCTGTTTTGGGGAGACCCTACAATAAATAAGGACCAGGACTTGTTTTGAGGAGCCCCTCCATGACCAGAACATCGAGATGGTTCCATGGGAGACCCTACAAGAGACCACCAGGAGCTGTTTGGGGGAGACCCCCCAGGAAATAGGGACCAGGACCTGTTTTGGGGTCACCCTGCAATAACAAACCAGCAGCAGCAGCTTTGAGCAGACCCTACAATAAACAAGCCCCAGGAGCTATCTGAGAGAGCTTTTGGGGTCACCAGGAGGTATCTAAAGGGGGTTCCTGAGAGTGGTGGCTCCTCCAGGAGGTATCTGGGGAGGAGCATGGGGGTGGTTTGGAGCCACCAGGGTGTATCTGAGGGGGGCTGGGGTCACCAGAAATTATCTAGAGAGGCTTCCTGAGTAGTGCCACCTCCAGCAGGTACCTAAGGAGGGGCTTAGGGCCACCAGGAGATAGCTAAAGGAGCTTTGGTGGGCACCAGAAGGTATCTCAGGCCCAGCAGAAGGAGGTTTTGGGTCACCAGGAGGTATCTCAAGGGGTTCCTGAGAGTGGTGGCTCCTCCAGGAGGGGCCTGGGGCGGGGTTTGGAGCCCCCAGGAGGTACATGGGGGAGCTCTGGGGCCACCAGAAGGCTCTAAGGGGTTCGATGGGGTGGGGACAAAAGATCCACGCTGGGGACACCTACTCCGGTCCCCAAGTGTCACCAGCCCAGAGCGTGGCCCTGCCAGAGCTGGGGGCACCTGGGCACACCACAGCACCCAGGAGGGGCACAGAGGCCCCTGGGGACCTGGCACATTTTGGCAGCCAGCCAGCAGCCACGGCACGGTGGCACACCGAGGTGCCCAGATGCCACCCCTCCCTCCCCAGGCGGCAGGCAGCAGCACCTTGCAGCACCTTTATTGTCAGTGGGCACAGCTGGCAGCCGTGCCCGGCGGCGTGGCACCGGGCTCAGCCTGTCCCTCGGCGCTTGCTGAGCTCATCCTGCACCCTCTGGCACAGGGCACGGCGCAGGGCAGGCTCCAGCGGGCTCCGGGCACACACCCTGCGGGTGACCTCCTCCGCGCTGTCCCCCTGCAGCAGCCTGTCACCAGCTGTGCCCCACGGGCACCCCCTGCCCACAGGGCACCCCGCCCCACCCCACCACCTCCCAGGGCAGCTGGCACCCACGGCACCCCTTGGGGCATCCCCCATCCTCCCACTTCACCCCAAGGAAGCTGGCACCCACCAGGTACCCACTGCACCTGTACCCAGCGTGCCACCCCCATGCCCACAGCAGCACCCACTCCAAACCCACTTCATGTCAAGGGAGCTGGCACCCACCTGGCACCCACTGCCCCCCACAGCACCCCTTGCCCCATGGGGCACCTCCATCCTTCCACTTCATCCCAGGGAAGCTGGCACCCACTGCACCCTACAGCACCCCTTGCCCCATGGGGCAGCCCCATCCTCCCACTTCATGCCAGGGGAGCTGGCACCCACTGCCCCCCACAGCACCCCTTGCCCCATGGGGCATCCCCCATCCTCCCACTTCATGCCAGGGGAGCTGGCACCCACTGCCCCCCACAGCACCCCTTGCCCATGGGGCAGCCCCCATCCTCCCACTTCATGCCAGGGCAGCTGGCACCCACGGCACCGCCAGGCCCCCCGCACGGTGCCCACCTGGTGCACGACGACGGAGGTGACGCAGCCATCGTCCCCTTCGTACTCCAGGCAGAAGAGCCTCGGCCCGCGGGGGTCGCCGGGGGGGGACCCGGGGCTGGTGTCCCCCCCAGAGCCGCCTGTGGCACCTGCACCCTCAGGGGGCAGCCAGGGCACACCTTGGGTGCTCCCCCCCTACCCCTGCCCCCCCTGGGGGGTCTCTTTCTACGCCTTGCTCACCCTTGGGTGTCCCAACCGAGGCTGCCCCCACCCCGACCCTTCCTATGGGGTGCCCTTCCCATGTCCCAGCCCCTCTGGGGGTCCCCTCGGCTTCCTTCCCACCCTAAGGTGCCCCACCCGAGGCCCCCCAGGGGTGCCCCCATCACCCCCTTGGGTGCTTCCTCATGCCCCAAACCCACTCAGGGGTACCTCAAGTCCCTCTTCTACTCCCCTGCACTCCCTTATGCCCCAGCCCACCCTGACATCCCCACCCTCGGGTGCCCCCACACCCTCTGGCCCACCCTTGGGTGCCCTTCATGCCCCAATACACCCAGGGGTGCCCAATCACCCTCCCCCACCCTCAGGCGCCCCCTCCTCATTCATCCCCCCTTGGCTGCCCCCACCACCAGGCCGCACCGCTAGGTGCTCCTCGAGAGCCCTCTCCTGCCCCCACAGCATCAGCTGGGTGCCCCCAGCGCCGCCCCCGGCGCCCCCCCGCCCTGCCCGGTGCTCACCGTGCGGCCGGGGCCGGTACACCTGCTGATCGGGGCGGCGGGGCCGGGGGGGAGTGGGCGTGAGCCGGCCCCGCGCCCGCCCCCGCGCCTGCCGCACGGCCCGCTCGTAGGCGTCCCTGAGGGGGCAACCGGAGAAGTGAGCGGAGAGGAGTCAGGGACGGCACAGGGAGCGCCCAGGCCCCGCCGGCGCCGGTACCTGGCGATCTGGTTGTGCCGGATGTGCCGCACGAAGCCGTGGCTCATATCCAGCCGCCCGCCAGGCCGGCAGCGCCAGCCCACAGCCGCCTCCATCGCTGGGATAAGCCTTAAGGAGAGGGCCGCGGGAGCAGCCGAGGGGCCGGTAGCGGTACCGGTACCACGGCCCCTTTAAAAGCCCCGCGGCGCCTGCAGGGCGCTGGCGCCAGGGGGCGCTCCACTGTGCAGGCGCACAAAGCGGGGGGGAAAAGTCGTCCCGGGCCGTTGTGCGCAAGCGCGGTAGTGAGACCGCTCCAGCCCGCTGCCGGCCGCGCTGCGGCGCATGCGCAGAACCGTTACTCTTCTGCGCAGGAGACACCGGCCCGCGCCCAGGCGCATGCGCGGTGACTGCAGCGCGCCTCTGGCCACGCCCCGCTCCCGCGCAGGCGCGCTGGGGCCATGGCGAGCCGCGGGAAGCGGGACCGGGAGGCGCGGGCGGCCCCGCGGGGCACGGGCGGCGGCAGCGCCTCCTCCTCCTCATCGTCGTCGCGGGGCTCGTCGCGCAGCCGCCATGAAGGGGATGCGGAGCGGTCCCGCGGGCGGCGGGAGGGGGAGCGGGAGCGCGGGCGGCGGGAGGCGGCGGACAGCGGCCTGGCGCTGCCGGTGGATCCCGCTCGTATCAAGCGGGAGCCGGGTACCGGGAGCGGGGCCTGGGAGCGTCCCGTTGCTGTAAGCGGCCCGGTGCGGGTCAAGCGTGAACGGGAACCTGATGGAGACTCTGACCCGGAGCCAGAGCCTGCCGGTGAGCACCGGGAGTGCGGGGAACGGGGGGCACCGGGTGCCGGGGACACCATGGGAGGGAACGGGCGGCCTCCGGGGTGCTGGGGGGCGGGACAGTGGGGTGGGAAGCGTGGACGTGGTAGGATGGGATAGAGAGGGGGCTGCCGGGGGACTCCGGGGCCACCGGGTGTAAGGAGGAGTTAGCGTGGGGCACCGGGGCTGAAGTCTGCGGAGGGAGGGAGGCACCGGAGGGGCCCCCCGGTGAGGCTTAACGGGGGATGGAGGTCAGGGTTTGTCTCTGATGGGAGACATCGTCGTGGTGCTAGCGAGGTTCCCTTCCCCTCCTTCATTAGCGATCTGTGGTAATTAACGCCCCCCCGTGCTAGCAACCCCCTCTCGATCACTCAATACTGAGTTCACCTCACTAATGGCTCCCCCAGCTTCATTAACTCCCTCGCTTTCTTAATGAGCACCCCCCTTAATGAACGCCCCCTCTCCCACACCCCTCTTGCTAACGACCCCCCTCTCGCCCCCCGCCCCGCAGTGCGCTACGGCCGCTTCGACCCCGAGGACCAGCGGAGTCGCCACTGCCCCTACCTGGACACCATCAACAAGTGAGCTGGGCTGGGGGGGGACGCAGGGGGGCTTTGGGGTATTCCCCCCGCAGTCCTGGGGGCTGCCACAGCTCTGTTCCTTCCCCCACCACCCCCCAGGAGCGTCCTGGACTTCGACTTTGAGAAGCTGTGCTCCATCTCCCTGTCCCACATCAACGTCTATGCCTGCCTGGTCTGCGGCAAGTACTTCCAGGGTGAGCCCCCCGACCCCGGGCCTTGGGGGGCTGCTGGGGGTGCATGGGGAGCACCCAGGGCTGGGGAGCTGCTGAGGGTGCACTGGGGACACCCAGGGCTAGGGGGCTGCTGGGGGATCTCTCTGAGAAGCAGAGTGCTGCTGGGGGGACACTCAAGGGGACACCACGTGTAGCAGACAGGGGACAGGGCTGAGCATTGGGAGGACAGCCAGGAACTGGGGAGGGGGCTGCTGGAGGGGACAGAGAACACACACCAAACACCCCCCCCCTCCATGGGCCACAGGTGGGTGGCAGCCTGGCAGGGGACCCCCAGGGACCATGGTGACATAGGGGGGGGGCACCCAGGTTGCAGCCAGGAGAGGCTCAAGCGACACCCAGTGAGCAGGGGGTGCCCAGCAGGGCACAGAGAACATTTAGAGGCCAGGGGGGGACCTAGGAGGGCACAACACCCAGAGGAGCACCCAGAGGCTGGGGGGGGGGGATGCAGAGGGCACCCAGGGGGAGCAGGGTGCTGCCTGGGGCCCCAGGAGGGCTGTCTAGGAGGTGCTGCTGGGGGACAACACCTGGGGGCTAGGGTGCTGCTGGGGTACACATGGGGGACACCATCCAGGGGCTGGGGTGCTGCTGGGGTACACCATCCAGGGCCTGGGGTGCTGTTGAGGGAGGGGCTGGGGTGCTGCTGGGGTACACCATCCAGGGGCTGGGGTGCTGATGAGGGAGGGGCTGGGGTGCTGCTGGGGTACACCACCCAGGGCCTGGGGTGCTGATGAGGAGGGGCTGGGGTGCTGCTGGGGTACACCATCCAGGGGCTGGGGTGCTGATGAGGGAGGGGCTGGGGTGCTGCTGGGGTACACCAGGGGCTGGGGTGCTGATGAGGGAGGGGCTGGGGTGCTGCTGGGGTACACCATCCAGGGGCTGGGGTGCTGATGAGGGAGGGGCTGGGGTGCTGCTGGGGTACACCATGCAGGGGCTGGGGTGCTGATGAGGGAGGGGCTGGGGTGCTGCTGGGGTACACCATGCAGGGGCTGGGGTGCTGATGAGGGAGGGGCTGGGGTGCTGCTGGGGTACACCATGCAGGGGCTGGGGTGCTGATGAGGGAGGGGCTGGGGTGCTGCTGGGGTACACCATCCAGGGGCTGGGGTGCTGTTGAGGGAGGGGCTGGGGTGCTGCTGGACCAGCCAGGCCCCGCTGGGCTGTGCAGGAGCAGCTGCAGGCAGGGGAGAGGTCTCTCTCCTGTCCCTGCTTCCTCCTTCGGGAGCCCCAGAGCGCCCCCCCGCGGCCCCCCAGCGCCCCCTGCCGCGGCGCCCGAGGCGGTGCTGACGCGGGGGCCGGGGCAGGGCGGGGGCTGCGCTCCCACGCCTACATCCACAGCGTGCAGTGCAGCCACCACGTGTTCCTCAACCTGCACACCCTCAAGTTCTACTGCCTGCCCGACAACTACGAGATCATCGACTCCTCCCTGGAGGACATCACGGTCAGACCCCGGGGGGATGCGTCCTGCCCCCCTCCACCCGCTTTGAGACTTGTCACAGTCTTTTCTCTGCTGGCAGAGCAGCCCAAAGGCCAGCCCTGACCCCCATCCCATCCCATGGCCCTCAGCACTACAGCTGCACAGCTCTGGAGCCCCTCCAGGGGTGGGGACTGCACCACTGCCCACAAGGGGCATCCAGTACCTCCCCCAGACCACCCCAGGGGAGCTAAACCCCGAGGTGAAGGCAGTGTGGCCTTCATGCCAGGCTTGCCTGAGCCCTGAGCTGCAGAGAGGCACAGAAGGCTTTGGGTTGGGAAAGAGCTTGCAGAGCACCCAGCCCAGCCCTGAGCCCTGCACTGCCCCAGCACCACCAACCCATGGCCCTCAGCACCACAGCTCCAGGGCTCTGGGACCCCTCCAGGGGTGGGGACTGCACCACTGCCCTGGGCAGCCTGGCACAGGCCTGGACAAACCTTTCCAGGAGGAAATTGTTCCTCATGGCCAACCTGAACCTCCCCTGGGGCACCTTGAGGCCATTGCCTCTCCTCCCATCACTTGTTCCTAGAGAGCAGAGCCCAACCCCCACCTGGCTCCAGCCTCCTCTCAGGAGCTGCAGAGAGCAATGAGGTCTCCCTCAGCCTCCTCTGCTCCAGCCTCGACCCCCTCAGCTGCCTCTCCCCAGCCCTCTTCTCCAGACCCTTCCCCAGCTCTGTTGCCCTTCTCTGGCCCTGCTCCAGCCCTCCAAGTCCTTCTGGGAGTGAAAACCCAACCCTGACCCCAGGATTCCAGCTGTGGCCTCCCCAGTGCCCAGCCCAGGGGCACAACCCCTGCCCTGCTCCTGCTGCCCACACACTGCTGCTCCAGGCCAGGCTGCTGCTGCCCTCCTTGCCACCTGGGCACTCCCTGGCTCCTCTCCAGCTGCTGGCACCCAGCACCCCCAGGGCCTTTCCTGCTGGGCACTTTCCAGCAGCTCTGCCCCCAGCCTGGAGCCTTCCTGGGGTGGTTGTGACCCAAGGTCAGGGCCCAGCCCTTGGCCTTGTTGAGCCTCATCCCATTGGCCTCAGCCATGGCTCCAGCCTGGCCAGAACCCTCTGCAGATCCCTTCCTGCCCTCTGCAGATCCCTCCCACCCCCAAGCAGACCAATACCATGCCCAGCTTGGTGTCTGCAGACTCCCTGCCGATGCCAGGCTGCTGCAGCTGAGGCGCTGCTGCTGGCCCCTGGTGGACCTGGTGCCCTTCCTCTCCACAGTATGTCCTCAAGCCTACCTTCACCACACAGCAGATTGCCAACTTGGACAAGCAGGCCAAGCTCTCCCGTGCCTATGATGGCACCACCTACCTGCCTGGCATCGTGGGGCTCAACAACATCAAAGCCAACGACTATGCCAACGCCGTGCTGCAGGTGGCACCTCGGCCGGGCACACCCAGCCTCCCTCCTGGCTCCAGGAGCCTCCTCCCTGCCCTCCTGGCTGTGGGGCTGGTGGGGATGTCCCTTCCTTGCTGGTTCCACAGGCTCTCTCCAATGTGCCACCTCTGAGGAACTACTTCTTGGAGGAAGACAACTACAAGAGCATCCAGAGGCCCCCAGGGGACATCATGTTCCTGCTGGTGCAGCGCTTCGGGGAGCTCATGAGGAAGCTCTGGAACCCCAGGAACTTCAAGGCCCACGTCTCACCCCACGAGATGCTGCAGGCTGTGGTTCTCTGCAGCAAGAAGAACTTCCAGATCACCAAACAAGGTGAGGAGGAGCCTGGGCTGGTGCTGCTGGTGGGATCTAGGCCAGCTTGGTCCTCATTCTCCCCTCTGCTCGGCAGGGGACGGAGTGGATTTTCTCTCCTGGTTCCTCAACGCGCTGCACTCGGCCCTGGGTGGCACCAAGAAGAAGAAGAAGAGTAAGGAGAGAGAGAGAGAGGGAGAGAGCCAGGAAGGCTCCTCCCTGCCTTGGGACACCCTTTTGGGTGCCACTTGTGTCACCTTTGCCCACCCCCCTGAGCGTTTGCTGTCCCCACAGCCATCGTCACCGACGTCTTCCAGGGCTCCATGCGAATCTTCACCAAGAAGCTGCCTCACCCAGACCTGGTGGGTGCTTGCTTGGGGGGGTGGGGGGCAAAGCTTTGGGTGAGGGGTCTGCAGAATCCCTTCTCTGAATCCTTGCCTTAGCTTAGAGAGAGGCAGGTTTCCTCTTTCAGCTCTTCCAGAGGAGCGAAAGGGAAAGGCTCCCAGGAAGCATTGGGAAGTCCAGGTGGAAACGTGCCGGGGGGGAGGTTGATGCCTGCAAAAACCACAGAGTGCAGAGGGCCAGGGGCTGGAGAGAGGGGACAAGAAACTGTAGTCTTCTGGTATTTCACACCCATGATTCTCTTGCCTTACTCTGTTAGAGCTGGCAGCCAAGTTAGCTCTGCCTTCTTCTCTACCTTTTCTCTACCTGCACGCAGTCAGCTTCCCTCTCTGGCGTGGGGGAGGATGGTGCCAGGCCCGGCCCTGCCCCTTCGAGGCCTGGCCTTGGCCTCTCTGGGTCTGCTCTGGGGGGCTGAGCAGAGCCCTGGGGGGTTGTGGTGAGCCCCAGGTGGGGCAGCAGAGGATTCCTGGGGGGGTTGGTCTGGTTTGGTGGTTTGGGGAAGGCTTTGGCTTGATGGATTTGTGTCCTCCAGCTGCTCTCCTGCACCGCTCTGTGCTGCGGTTTGCAGCTCTGGGCAGCAGCTTCCATCTCACCTTCCCACGGGCTCTGTGCTCCTCTCCAAACCCTGGGGGAGGTCTCTTCTGGCTTTAATTGCTTGGAAAGGGATTTTTAGAGCCTGATTTCTCCCACTGCCCAACAGCCCAAGGGAAAAGGCTGTTTCCAGCTACCCACAAGAGTATAAAGGAGATAAAATACAGCAGAACTCCCCAGGCTGGGCTTAACCCAGGGTCTGCTTCAGCCACAGCTGCACAAACCTCTGTCTAACCCAGACCAACAAACCCAGGCCTGCACCCCCTGCCCTAAACCTCTCTGCCCTGCAGACCAAACCATTGTCATGCAGCTAAAATTCAGCTTGGCTGCTCCAGGCCCTGATTAGGAGGCTCCAGGTCCTGGCTGTGTTGCTCCAGGCCCCAGCTGGGAGGCTCCAGGCTCCACTTAGGCATCTCCAGGCCCAATTGGCAGCGTTGCAGCCAAGGCTGCCACCAGGCCTCACTGCCTCCCAAGAGCTAAGAGCCTGAGTGTCCCTCTGGGGAGGGGAGGGGAGAGAAGGCAAAAAGGGCAGAAAAGGGAAGCTGCAGGCAGGTGTGTGGGGATGCAGGGCTCATGGGAATGAAATCCACCTCCTTGCCCACCTCCTGGCCCCTCTGGACTTCTGGGAATGAAATCCACCTCCTGGTCCATCTCCTTGCCTACCTCCTGGCCCCTCTGGACCTCTGGGAATGAGATCCACCTCCTTGCCCCTCTGTAAATGAAATCCACCTCCTGATCCACCTCCTGGCCCCTCTGGACCTCTGGGAATGAGATCCACCTCCTGCTCCACCTCCTTGCCCCTCTGTAAATGAAATCCACCTCCTTGCCCACCTCCTGGCCCCTCTGGACCTCTGTAAATGAAATCCACCTCCTGGTCCATCTCCTTGCCCACCTCCTGGCCCCTCTGGACCTCTGTAAATGAAATCCCTCTCCTTGCCCACCTCCTGGCCCCTCTGGACCTCTGGGAATGAAATCCACCTCCTGGTCCACCTCTTTGCCCACCTCCTGGCCCCTCTGGACCTCTGGGAATGGGATCCCCCTCCTTGCCCACCTCCTGGCCCCCCTGGACCTGCAGGAGCTGTGTCCCTTGGTGGTGTCCCCAAGGCCCCCCCAGCCTGACGCCGCCCAACCCCCTGTGCCCCGCAGCCGGCCGAGGAGAAGGCTCAGCTGCTGCAGAACAGCGAGTACCAGGAGCTGATGGTGGAGTCCACCTTCATGTACCTCACCCTGGACCTGCCCACTGCCCCCCTCTACAAGGATGAGAAGGAGCAGCTGATCATCCCCCAGGTGCCCCTCTTCAGCATCCTGGCCAAGTTCAACGGCGCCACCGAGAAGGAGTACAAGACCTACAAGGAGAACTTCCTCAAGCGGTTCCAGCTCACCAGGCTGCCTCCCTACCTCATCTTCTGCATCAAGAGGTTCACCAAGAACAACTTCTTCGTGGAGAAGAACCCAACCATTGTCAACTTCCCCATCACGTGAGTCCAGGGTGCCCCTGGGGCCGCCCCGAGCCCGGCCTGGGGCTGGGCAGCAGCTGGGAAGCGTCCAGAGGAGGCAGCTGGAGGGCTTTGGAAGGGTCCAGGAGAGGGTGGGAAGGGCCTAAAGAGGGTTTGAAAGGGTCCAGGAGGGGGTTGGAAGGGCCTAAAGAGGGTTTGAAAGGGTCCAGAGGGGGTGGGAAGGGCCTAAAGAGGGTTTAAAAGGGTCCAGAGGGGGTTGGAAGGGCCTAAAGAGGGTTTGAAAGGGTCTAGGAGGAGGTTGGAAGGGCCTAGGGAGGGTTTGAAAGGGTTTAGGAGGGGATTGGAAAGGCCTAGGGAGGGTTTGTAGGTATCTAGGGAGGGTTTAAAAGGGTCCAGGAGGGGTTGGGAAGGGCCTAAAGAGGATTTGAAAGGATCCAGGAGAGGTTTGAAAGGGTCTAGGAGGGGGTTGGAAGGGCCTAGGGAGGGTTTTTAGGTGTCTAGGGAGGGTTTGAAGGGGTGCAGGAGGGGTTGGAAGGGCCTAGGGAGGGTTTAAAAGGGCCCAGGAGGGGGTTGGAAGGGCCTAAAGAGGGTTTAAAAGGGTCCAGGAGGGGGTTGGAAGGGCCTAAAGAGGGATTGAAAGGGTCTAGGAGGAGGTTGGAAGGGCTTAAAGAGGATTTGAAAGGATCCAGGAGAGGTTTGAAAGGGTCTAGGAGGAGGTTGGAAGGGCCTAAAGAGGGTTTGAAAGGGTCCAGGAGGGGGTTGGAAGGGCCTAAAGAGGGTTTGAAAGGGTCCAGGAGGGGGTTGGGAAGGGCCTAAAGAGGGTGTGAAAGGGTCCAGGAGGGGTTGGGAAGGGCCCAGGTGGGGTTTGGAAGGGCTTACAGAGGGTTTGAAAGGGTCCAGGAGGGGTTGGGAAGGGCTTACAGAGGGTTTGAAAGGGTCCAGGAGGGGTTGGGAAGGGCTTACAGAGGGTTTGAAAGGGTCCAGGAGGGGGTTGGAAGGGCCTAAAGAGGGTTTGAAAGGGTCCAGGAGGGGGTTGGAAGGGCTTAAAGAGGATTTGAAAGGATCCAGGAGAGGTTTGAAAGGGTCTAGGAGGAGGTTGGAAGGGCCTAAAGAGGGTTTGAAAGGGTCCAGGAGGGGTTGGAAGGGCCTAAAGAGGGTTTGAAAGGGTCCAGGAGGGGGTTGGGAAGGGCCTAAAGAGGGTGGTGAAAGGGTCCAGGAGGGTTGGGAAGGGCCCAGGTGGGGTTTGGAAGGGCTTACGAGGGTTTGAAAGGGTCCAGGAGGGTTGGGAAGGGCTTACAGGGGTTTGAAAGGGTCCAGGGGGGTTGGAAGGGCCTAAAGAGGGTTTGAAAGGGTCCAGGAGGGGTTGGGAAGGGCCCAGGTGGGGTTTGGAAGGGCTTACAGAGGGTTTGAAAGGGTCCAGGAGGGGTTGGGAAGGGCCTAAAGAGGTTTTAAAAGGGTCCAGGAGGGGGTTGGAAGAGCCTAAAGAGGTTTTGAAAGGGTCCAGGAGGGGTTGGAAATGCCTAAAGAGGGTTTAAAAGGGTCCAGGAGGGGTTTGGAAGGGCCTAAAGAGGGTTCGAAAGGGTCCAGGAGGGATTAGGAAGGCATCTAGGGAGGGTTTAAGAGGGTCTAGGACAGATCTGAAAGGGTTCAGAAGGGGTCTGGAGGTACCTAGGGAGGGTTGCAAAACGTTTAGGAAGTGTGGAAGCACTCAGAGTTGCAGGCATCTGGGGTGGCATTGGAATCATCTAGGAGGGGGTGGGAGGCAGCTGGGAGGGGCTTGGAGGTGGTTGTTAGGGGTTTGGAGCCCCCTGGGTGGGTTATGTGGGGGGGTGGAGCCCCCTAGGTGGGGTTTGGAGGTCTTGGATGTGCTGGGCAGGGGGGAGGGTGGCTGCATGGGGGTTGGCCCCCGGGGGTGTGCTGGGGGGGTGGTCCAGGGGGTGGCTGCGTGGGGGGGTTGTGGTGAGGTGGTCCCCGGGGGTGTGCAGGGTGAGGGTGGAGGTCCCTGGAGGGGTGCTGGGGGCTGGTCCCTGGGGGTGTGCAGGGTGAGGGTGGGGGTCCGCGGGGCTGTGCCGGGGGGGGTGGAGGTCCGCGGGGCCGTGCCGGGGGCGGTGCCTGGGCGCGGTGGGCCGCAGGGGAGCTGTGCCGCAGGAACGTGGACCTGAGGGAGTACCTGGCGGAGGAGGCGCAGGCGGCGCACAGCAACACCACCTACGACCTGATCGCCAACATCGTGCACGACGGGAAGCCGGCGGAGGGCTCCTACCGCATCCACGTCCTGCACCACGTGAGCGCGCCGGCCCCGCCCCCGCGCCTGGCCACGCCCCTTGGCGCCGCCCTCCCTCGGCCCCTGACCCTCCCCCCTGCTCGCCCCCCCGGCCCCTGCTCGCCCCGGCCCCTGCTCGCCCCGGCCCCTGCTCGCCTGCCTTCCTTCTCGCCTGCCCCTGGGGGGTGACGGGGGGGTGGCTCTCCTCATGTGCCCCCCGTTCCCCTCCTGGCAGGGCACTGGCAAGTGGTACGAGCTGCAGGACCTGCAGGTGACAGACATCCTGCCCCAGATGATCACCCTCTCCGAGGCCTACATCCAGGTGAGGCCTTGGGGCCGCTGCTGGGGGCCTTGGGGGGGACATTTGTCACCACCCCCCCACCCCCCAGGCTGTCCCCTGAGCCTCCCTCCCTGCTCTGCCCCCCCAGATCTGGAAGCGACGAGAGGAGGATGAGACCAACCAGCAAGGGGCCTGAGCGGCCCTGGGGGCATCTCGGGCACCCTGGGGGCATCTGAGCCACCCTGGGGGCATCTCGGCCACCCTGGGGGCATCTCGGCCACCCTGGGCACTCCTGAAGTCTCTTGAGGGGGCACCCAGAGCCCAGCCTGGGGGTGCTTGTTCCTCCCCTGGGGGCACCCCCAGTGTCCCTGGGCACACTCAGCCCCCACCATGGTACCTGCAACCCCCCACCAGGAGCACCCATGGCACCTCTAGGGGCACCTACAGTGCTCAAAAGGGCACTTGCAGCACCCAGGGCACCCACAGCTCCACCCCAGGGGCACCCATACCCACCCTGGGGGCACCCACAACCCCCTGGGCACAGTCAGTGTCCTCAGGGGCACCCATAGCTCCGTTGGGGGCATCCCCAGCCCCACCCTGGGGACACCTGCACCACCCAGGGCACCCATAACCCCCACCCCCACCGCCAAGGGCACTCAGCACCCTGTAGTGGTGCCCATTCTGTTGCTGGGGGCACCCTAGCAGCACCCATACCCACCCTGGGGGCACCCCTCTTCCTCATCCCCACCTTTAGGTAGCAGCTGGTAGCACCCAGAACCCCCCCAGGAGCACCCATGCCCCCTCTGGGGGAAGCCCCAGGGGCACACAGCTGCCACCACCAGGGCTGCCCCTGTGCCCCCCCATTAAAGCCCCCCCAGCTGTATTTTTGTAACTGGGTTCTGCCTTTGCTCCTTTCTGAGGGCAGGGTTGGGGGGGAGGAGCCGCCTGGCACACCCCTGTGCCCTCCCTGTCCCCCCTGTGCCATCCCCATCACCCTGTGCCCTCCCTGACCCCCTGCACCGCCCCTGTGTCCTCTCTGCCACCTGTGTCCCCCCTGCCCCACCCCTGTGCCCTCCCTGCCCTCTGTGCCACCCCTGGCACCGCCAGCAGAGGCTGCCCTGAGGCAGGGCAAGGTTGGAGCTTTATTTGAGGCTGGGGGTGAGGGGGGCAGGGCTGGGGGGGCGGGGGGGGCTGCTCCTGTGCCCCCCCTAGAGCCAGACGTGGTCCTGACAGTGCTGCAAGGCCTGGGGGCACAGAGCGGGGGGGTGGTGAGGGAGGTGCCAACCCCCCCACACTCCCCTCCCCCAAACGTCCTCTTTGTGCCCCCTCCTCACCTGGCAGCGCCGGGCGGCAGCGGGGGAGGAGCACCAGAAGGAGGGACCCAGGGCACAGGGACCCAGGGCTGGGCACAGGGCCTGCAGGGGGCACAGGGCTGGGCACAGGGAGGGCAGAGGGTGGCCCCAACCCCCCCATCCCCACCCCCAAAGGCTGTGACGTCCTTGGTGTGTCCCTGGGGCTGTGGCACTCTCGGTGTCCCCTCCCCTGTGGGCTCCTGGTGGCACCTGGGAGCGTCCCCTGGCACTGTGCCACCCATTGGGTCCCCAGTGCCTGTGACCCCTGTCACCTCCCTGGGCACTGTGCCACCCCAGAATGAGTCCCCTTGGCGCTGTGCCACCCTGGGTGCCCTGCCCCATCTCTGGGGACTGTGCCACCCTTTGGGTCCTGGGCATGTCCCCTAGGGGCCGTGCCAGCCTGGGTGCCCTGTCACCTCCCTGGGGTCTCTGCCACCCCACACTGAGTCCCCTTGGGGCCGTCCCACCCTGGGTGCCCTGCCCCATCTCTGGGCACTGTGCCACCCTTTGGGTCCTGGGCATGTCCCCTAGGGGCCGTGCCAGCCTGGGTGCCCTCCCACCTCCCTGGGGTCTCTGCTACCCCACACTGAGTCCCCTAGGGGCCGTCCCACCCTGGGTGCCCTGTCCCACCCCGGGGACCTTGTTGCCCCCGCCCCCCTCTCACCTGGGTGCCGGCGGCCGGCAGGAGCCCGCGGGGGGCAGCTGGCAGCGGGGCAGCGCCGTCCTCGGAGCCGCAGGAGAGGAGCAGGCGGCAGAGCAGGCGAGGTGCCAGGCGGCCCAGCAGCACCTCCACCGCCAGCTCTGTGTAGCGCTGTGCCAGGCACTGGCAGGCGCCCACGGCCAGGGTGGGCAGCGCCCGGCACAGCCCCGCGGCCGCCGCCGCCACTGCCTGCTTGGGCACCGCGGCCTCGGCGCGGGCCAGGAAGGTTCGGCAGAGCCAGCAGAGGGGCATCGGCACGGGCAGCGAGGCGCCGGCCTGCGGGTGGGCACCGTTGGCTCCCCAGCCTGACCATGGCCTCCTGCCCGCGGCCCCGGGGCCCTGCCCCTCCCGGCGCCCACCGAGGGTGCCCGCGGGCATGGGCGGGCAGGGGTCTAAAGGCACCCAGGGAGAGGCCCATGCCCAAGTTGATGCCCACAGAGACCCAGGGAGTTGCCCATGCCCAAGTGGATGCCCACAGACACCCAGGGAGTTGCCCATGCCCAAGTGGATGCCCACAGACACCCAGGGAGTTGCCCATGCCCAAGTGGATGCCCACAGACACCCAGGGGGTTGCCCATGCCCAAGTGGATGCCCACAGACACCCAGGGAGTTGCCCATTCCCGTGCCCACAGACACCCAGGGAGTTGCCCATGCCCAAGTGGATGCCCACAGACACCCAGGGGGTTGCCCATGCCCAAGTGGATGCCCACAGACACCCAGGGAGTTGCCCATTCCCGTGCCACAGACACCCAGGGAGTTGCCCATGCCCAAGTTGATGCCCACAGACACCCAGGGAGTTGCCCACAGAAGTGCCCATGGAGATGCCTAAGTGCATGCCCATCTAGATGCCCTACACCCCCCAATGAAGAGCCCACAGAGATGCCCACAAAAGTACCCATAGCCATGTAGATGCCTCTGGAGAGACCCACAAAGACACCCATGCCCACAGAGGTGCCCATGACAACACCCAGCAGCCCCCAGTCAATGCCCGTGGGCATCCCCAGCCCTGTACCTGCAGGTGGGCACTGAGTGCCTTGAGGGGGGGCAGGAGCGAGCCCCCCCCGGGCTCAGCTGGGCACAGCTCCAGGTGGGCACAGACAGCTGAGGGCTTCTGGGGGGGCCAAAAGCCACCGAGGTGGCACAGTGTGCCCAAGGGCTCTGAGGTGACCCAGCTGGCACAGTGTGCCCAAGCTCTCCTGAAGTGTCCCTGATGCTCCCAGCACCCAGGGATGCCCCCAGCTGGGCAAACGCGCCCCCCCCCCCCCGAGGCCCCAGCTGGCACAACGCCCCCCCCCCCCCCCGAGCACCCCAAGATGCCTCTGGATGGGCAGTGCCCCCAGTTCCCTCAACACCCTGCAGTGTCCCCAGCTGGCACAGTGTTCCCAGGGGGCATGGTGCCCCCGAGCGTGCCTGAGGCCTCCCCAAGTCCCCCCATACCCCCAGTGGTTGGCATCATGTCCCCAAGGTGTTCCTGCCCCCCCCCATCCCGATGTGCCCCCAGCTGGCACAGTCCCTCCAGTGCCCCAGGGGGTCCCTGCGTGCCCCAGCACGGTGCCCAGGCGGTGCCCACTCACGAGGTGCTCCTCCAGGTGGGTGAGGATGAGGCTGAAGTATTCATGCACCAGGCCCTGGCAGGGTGCCACCATGGTGGGCACCGGCAGTGCCACACACTCCCGGCGCAGGAAGTCTTCTACAGCCACCTGTGCCCACAGCCAGCATGGCACCGGAGCTGGCACCCCGGGGGGCAGCCGGGAGGGGTCCAGCCCGTGCCCACCCCCTCCCCGCGGGCACCTTGGTGGCAGACTCGTTGACCATGTGGAGCAGCAGGGTCACAACCTGCTGGCAGTCGGCGCAGACGTCCTGGCACAGGTGGCACCGGGGAGGGCACAGGGAGGTGAGGACCAGGGGCAGGGCACAGGGAGGGCACATGGGACATGGGTGAAGGGGGCAAAGGGAGGGGGCATGCAGAGGATCTGGGGCAGGGGTCTGGGGCAGCGGGTCTGGATCTGGTGTCTCTGGGGCAGGGGGTCTGGGGGCTCTGGGGCAGGGAGGGTCTGGGGCAGGGGAGTTCTGGGGCAGGGGAGTTCTGGGGCAGGGGGTCTGGAGTCTCTGGGGCAGGGGGGTCTCTGGGGCAGGGGGTCTGGTGTCTCTGGGCAGGGGCTCTGGGGCAGGGAGTTCTGGGGCCAGGGGGTCTGGAGTCTCTGGGGCAGGGGGGTCTCTGGGGCAGGGGGTCTGGTGTCTCTGGGGCAGGGGAGCTCTGGGGCAGGGGAGTTCTGGGGCAGGGGGTCTGTGGGGCAGGGGGTCTCGGTCTGGGATCTCTGGGGCAGGGGGGTCTGGGGCAGGGGGGCTCTGGGGCAGGGGTTCTGGATTTGGTGTCTCTGGGGCAGAGGCTTCTGGTGTCTCTGGGGCAGGGGGTCTCTGGGGCAGGGGGTCTGTGGGGCAGGGGCTCTCACCGTGCCCGGCGGTGCCCAGGCTTGCCGGGCACAGTGCCCCAGGGCCCCGCAGCGCAGCGCCGTGTCCCAGCTCTGGCACCAGCCCGAGGGGGGCACTCCGCAGCCTCCCCCTGGCGCCCCCAGCCCTGCAGCTGCCATCAGCACCCAGCGGCCACCTGGCCCCGTGGGGCACCCCGTGGGGCACCCCGTGGGGCACCTGGGTGCCCAGGACCCCCCCTCCCCTCGCCCCTTCTCCCCCCAACGCCCTTCCCCCCGCGCCGCACCCTGGAGAGGCCCCAGGCAGCCAGGACCCCCCGGGAGTGTCCCCATCCCATCCGCAAGAGGGGACCCCAACATGGCACCGCCCCCCAAGCCCCCCGCCCCGGGGAGGGCCTCCTCTGCCCCACTTCACCCCTGTGCCCATGCGGAGGGGGCACCCAGCTCTGAGAGGGCATCCAGGTTGGGGATGGGGGGCACCCGGATTTGGGAGGCACCCAGCTGAGAGGGCATCACATCTAGGGGGGTACCCAGCTTTAGGGTGGCATCGAGGTCTGGGGGGCACCCAGCTCCAGGGAGGGGATGCCCAGGCCTGGGGGGGTCCACCCAGCCCGCAGGTGCGGAGCCCTACCTGGGGTGGCACAGAGCAGGACAAGCAGCAGTGCCAGGGCAGGCGAGGGTG
>JAAWVA010000037.1:3353735-3367693 GCA_015227895.2 Colaptes auratus
GAGACCCAGGAGGCCTTCCCAGTTGCTCTGGGCTGTGAGAGGGGCTGGGGAGCAGCAGGGTCAGCCGAGGACGGAGCCCGCGGATGCTCTGCAGTGTGATTTCTTCACCGTGGGTGCCCGGTTCCACCTCCAGCATGGGGTTCAGCTGCTGTCCCGGGGCGGGGGATGGGGGGCGGTGGTGGTGAGGATGGGGAGGAACCGGCCCAGCAGGAAACATCTGACTCACTCGGGCTGAAGATGACTCCGGGGCTGTGTCATCAGAGGCTTGGCTGCGGGCAGGGCACGTGGGGCCGGAGCGGGTGGTGCTGAGCCCCCGGTGCGGCTGCTGCTGGGGTCAGGGCTGAGGGAGGCTGGGTGCAGCTCAGCATCAGCACTGTGTCACCCGAGGTGGGGAGGGCTGGTGGAGGGGCCCAGCCGGTTCCCGGGGCTGAGTCAGCCGGGGCTGGGTAACGGCGACACGGGGCTGCGGGGCTCGGTGCGTGGGGGGGGTCGGTGCTGCCATGCCCTGCCCCGATCCATTGATGAAAGCAGGGAAGTGTGTGCCAGGTTGTGGTGCCCAGCCAGGAAATGAAATCCTCTCTGTGTTGGAGGCTTTCCTGGCTTCACCACGCTGCCCTCAGTGACCCGGGGCTGCTCCCTCTGCCTCGGCTTCCCTGCAGCCTACTGCTGACTTGGGCAGGGTGGGAGCGTGGCCACCAGCTTGCCCCAGTAACTGGTACTGGTGCAGCATCTCCCTCTGAAAGGAGCAGGGAGAGAGGCAGGGTTGTGACAAACTTCAGTGCTTTTTAGCAAAGAGTTAAAAACAGGGGTAGGAAGGGGAGGGATTGGAGAAAATCTGATTGCAGGCAGGGGTTACCCTGGAGAGAGGGCTGGCTGAGCACCCTTGGGGGTTAGGAGTGCTCAAGCCCTCCTCCAGCTGGAACACCTCTCTGCTAAGTGCCCCCAGCCCTTCCCCTGCCCCTGCCCCTGCCCCTTCCCCTTCCCCTTCCCCCTGCCCCTGCTCCTTCCCCTGCCCCTTCCCCTTTCCCCTGCCCTTGCCCTGCCCCTTGCCCTGCCCCTGCCCCGCCGCCGTGAGCCGGGCAGGAAGCCGCGGTGCATTGCCGGAAGCCTTCCTCACGCTGTAGTTTGTGTCTCTGATGCCATCCCGCCCCACGTGCCACCCAGCCATGGGGAAAAGGGCCCTCAGGACTGCAGTGAGGGACAGAGCATCCTTCAGCCTCCCTGCTTCGGACCACCCCCTGTGAGAGGTGGGATGGGTCTGGCCAGGAGGGGGTCTCCACTCTTGCAAGTAGCTGTGCTGCAGACTTTGCATCTTGGAGACACAAGCTGAGGAATTCATAGCTTCACAGAATGGGTCGGGTTGGAAGGGACCTCAAAGATCATCCAGTGCCAACCCCCTGCCATGGGCAGGGACACCTCCCACCAGCCCAGGCTGCTCATCCAGCCTGGCCTTCAACACCTCCAGGCAGGAGGCAGCCACAGCCTCCCTGGGCAGCCTGTGCCAGTGTCTCAGCAGTGTGTGGCTGTTGCTGCAAAGCAAACCTGGCTCTGGGGTGCTTTGGAGCATGGCTCTGTGTGGCACAGCTCACTCAGCTTCCAGCTGGCAGCAAAAATTGGGCAACTAGAGGTTTCTTCAGCCTCGGGGTGGATGTGCCCTGCCCTGTGGTGGCCTTGCAGCTGGGAAGGGCAATGCTAGGCACTTCCCCAGCACCCAGCAGCAGATGCTTGGTATAAAAAGTATCTGGGCCTTGAAGCCAGCCCTGAGCTGGCAGCTGAGGATCTGCCTGCATCAGGCTCCTTACCCTGCAGCAGCTCCCATGGTCCAGCTCTTGCTCTCAGTGTCCTGCCCTGGGTGCAGCCACCCTGGGCAGTGAGCACACCCAGCACCCCCAGCTGAAGTCTGCTCCTCCTGCATTCAGTTTGTTGATATTTCCTCAGGGAAACACTTTGACTGCTGGTGGAAGCTTTCCAGAGTCTAAATTGCCCCAATCCAGGTCCTAACCCAACGACTTTCTTTCTGTGGAGCTGCCAATGATCTCAGAAAAGGATTAAACAATCAAGAAGGTTGTTTGTCCTCAGGGACACTCAGGCTGCAGGCTCATTCTCCTGTCCTGCCACAACTCTGCTAGGATTTAAGATGTGCTTGGGTGCAGGGAGGGCTTCACTGGAGTAATGAACCAGGCTGTGGGGCTGGGAAGCCTTGGCATGGAGGTGGTCATGGGGCTGGGAAGCCTTGGCATGGAGGTGGTCATAGGGCTGGGAAGCCTTGGCATGGAGGTGGTTATGGGGCTGGGAAGCCTTGGCATGGAGGTGGTCATAGGGCTGGGAAGCCTTGGCATGGAGGTGGTCATGGGACTGGGAAGCCTTGGCATGGAGGTGGCCATGAGGCTGGGAAGCCTTGGCATGGAGGTGGTCATGGGGACTGGGAAGCCTTGGCATGGAGGTGGTCATGGGGCTGGGAAGCCTTGGCATGGAGGTGGCCATGGGGCTGGGAAACCTTGGCATGGAGGTGGCTGTGGCTTGGCAGGGGGGTGAGGTGCACACCAAGGTGGTCTCTCTGGGGCAGGAGCTGAGCTGCTGCCAGAGCTGCCCTGCCCCAGCTGCCAAGCAGGACGCTGACTACGTGGGCAGGGGAAGATGATCCTGGGTTTAGAGAGCTTTGGAGATTAGAAGCAGGTCAGCAGGTTCCTCACACTGTGATTATGCCTGGTGGGGAGGAGCGTGGGGGACATGAGGGACGTGCTGCAGGGTGCCTGGGGAGGGCAGGTGAAGCTTCCATGGTCCAGTGGTGCCAATCCTGCAGAGGTGAAGCCTCCATGGTCAGGTGGTGCCAGTCCTGGAGAGGTGAAGCTTCCATGGTCCAGTGGTGCCAATCCTGGAGAGGTGAAGCCTCCATGGTCAGGTGGTGCCAGTCCTGGAGAGGTGAAGCCTCCATGGTCGAGTGGTGGCAGTCCTGGAGAGGTGAAGCCTCCATGGTCAGGTGGTGCCAGTCCTGGAGAGGTGAAGCCTCCATGGTTGAGTGGTGCCTGTCCTGGAGAGGTGAAGCCTCCATGGTCAAGTGGTGGCAGTCCTGGAGAGGTGAAGCCTCCATGGTCAGGTGGTGGCAGTCCTGGAGAGGTGAAGCCTCCATGGTTGAGTGGTGCCTGTCCTGGAGAGGTGAAGCCTCCATGGTTGAGTGGTGCCTGTCCTGGAGAGGTGAAGCCTCCATGCTCTTCCCCACGCTGGGGTTCTGGGTGCTGGAGCCCTGGGCAGGAACTGAGCAGCAAACATCGATGGCTTCTCATTGTGTGAGCTTCCCAAGCATCTTCTCCAAGGTGGGGGGAGAAGCAAGGAGGGTCAGGGTGGGGAGCAGAAGAGAGGCACCAGCACCTCGTGGTTCATGCCAGGGTGAAGCTCTGCCCTGAGCCCTGCTGCTGAGTACCTCACTGCTGGGATGGAGACACCTGCTTGGGACACCATCCTCACTCAGGGTGGTCTCACTTGGACCCCCTGACCGCCACAGGCTGCTGAAGGGCTCCAGTGGGGGAGGGTCTCATGGGGAGGGGAGACTGCTAGGTGGCAGAGCACCCAGGCTTGTCTCTAATTGTCACCAACACCCCTGGTCAGATGCTGATGCAGAGGAGATAGGTGTCAGGGTGAGATCCTCCCTGTGCCAAGGGGCAGGCTGGTGGCTCCTGAGGTGCCCTGGGAGCCAGGATAAAGCTTGGCTGTGGCTCACATCTCAGCCATGGGGCTGGGCCCTGTGTCCTGGCTTGGTGGCATCAATCCATAGCCATTGGGGCAGATCAGGGAGAGGTTTCCTACCCCGGGGCTGGGGTGGAGGTGGACTTCAGGATGGAGCTGGAGGAGGAGGGAGAAGCTGGAGGTGACCTGGGGCAGCAGCTGCCATCCCTGTGCCTGTGAACTGGGCACATGGGTGGCAATTTCCAGCAAGGAAAAGCAAACAGGAGGGGCAGGAGGGGAGTGTTTGAGTTCCTGCTGCGTGGAGATAGGGAGGAGCTGGTAAACAGCACTGGGATGACTGGGAAAGCTCCAGGGTTCCTTCCACTGCTCCTTCCCTCCAGCCTGCTGGGCTCCAGCTCAGTAACTCAGCTCCCAGTTAATGGGAGGGGCTGGAGGCACCAAGGGTTTCTCCATCACTCCAGTGAGGATGTCACTGCCAGGGAGTAGAGCCTCAGCAGGGAGAGGCTTCTGCCCCTCTGGTGTGCTCTGCTGAGACTCCCCTGTAGTGCTGGGGCAGCTCTGGAGCCCCCAGCACAGACAGGGACCTGTTGGAAGAGGGTCAGAGGAGGCCACAGCAATGCTGGCAGTGAGTTGGGCTTGGGCAGCCTGGAGAAGAGAAGGCTCCAGGGAGACCTTCTGGTGGCCTTCAAGGGCTGAGCAGAAAGCTGGAGGCAGACTTTTGAGCAGGGCCTGTGGGGACAGGCCAAGGGGGGATGGTTTGGGCTCCTAGAGGCAGATTGAGAGTGGAGAGAAGGAGAAATGTTTGGCACTGAGGGTGGGGAGAGCCTGGCCCAGGCTGCCCAGAGAGCTGGGAGCTGCCCCAAGCCTGGCACCATCCCAGGTCGGGTTGTTTCTAGCTGCTGGCTGCAGAGGGTTGGATTGGATGAGCTTTGAAGGTTCCTTCAACCCCAACCAGCCTGGGGCTTCATGGAAGCATCTCTCCCGGAGCATCCCAACCAGGCCCTTTCCATCTTCTCCAGCTTCTAGGAGTTGGCTTCCAAGCCTCCAGCCGAGCTGGGAGGGGGGAAGGATAGGCTTGGAGCATCCCAAGCCCTACCTGCAGGCAGCCCAAACCCTCAGCGGAGCCGCTCTGCTGTGGCCAGCCCAGGGCCCGTGCAGGCTGGAGGTGACGCCGGAGCGGGTGGCCGTGAGTCACCCCCAAAGTGCCCATTTCCTACCGCCCCGCGAACCCCCCAGCCTGCCGGCTCCGGGCTGACCTCCCGGTACGTGCCTGCAGACAGGTGAGCTGCCAGGGTGGAGCTTCCCTCTGGACGGCACGGGGCTGCCTGCTGCCCTTTAATTAGTTTTAAGTGAAGTTAATTGAAAGAGGGCAGCGCTGGGGAGCTGGCAGCCAGGGCCACGTCAGCCCGCCCCTGCCCCGCGCCGGCCCAGGGTGCCAGGCACGGAGCGGGCAGGGAGCAGCTTCCCCAGGCCCTCCTGGGACGGCGGAGAGGCTCTGGTGCTCTTTGTGGGAGGAGCCAGGCAGCTCCATGGCCTGGGCACAGGGACAGCGGGCACCGGGGTCCTGCCCTTGCTGGCCATGGCACCCACTCATGTCACAGAGCTGGTGGCACACTGCAGGTCTCACACTGCTGGTGCCACGCTGCTGGTGTCATGCTGCTGGTGTCACAGTGCTGGTGCCACGCTGCTGGTGCCATGCTGCTGGTCTCACAGTGCTGGTGCCACGCTGCTGGTGTCATGCTGCTGGTGTCACAGTGCTGGTGCCATGCTGCTGGTGTCACAGTGCTGGTGCCACGCTGCTGGTGTCACAGAGCTGGTGGCACACTGCAGGTCTCACAGCGCTGGTGCCACACTGCTGGTGCCATGCTGCTGTTGCCACGCTGCTGGTGTCACAGTGCTGGTGCCACGCTGCTGGTGTCACAATGCTGGTGCCACACTGCTGGTGCCATGCTGCTGGTGCCACACTGCTGGTGCCATGCTGCTGGTGCCACACTGCTGGTGCCATGCTGCTGGTGCCATGCTGCTGGTGTCACAGTGCTGGTGCCACGCTGCTGGTGCCATGCTGCAGGTCTCACAGTGCTGGTGCCATGCTGCTGGTGCCATGCTGCTGGTGTCACAGTGCTGGTGTCACAGTGCTGGTGCCATGCTGCTGGTGTCACAGAGCTGGTGGCACACTGCAGGTCTCACAGCGCTGGTGCCACACTGCTGTGCCATGCTGCTGTTGCCACGCTGCTGGTGTCACAGTGCTGGTGCCACGCTGCTGGTGTCACAATGCTGGTGCCACACTGCTGGTGCCATGCTGCTGGTGCCACACTGCTGGTGCCATGCTGCTGGTGCCATGCTGCTGGTGTCACAGTGCTGGTGCCACGCTGCTGGTGCCATGCTGCAGGTCTCACAGTGCTGGTGCCATGCTGCTGGTGCCATGCTGCTGGTGTCACAGAGCTGGTGGCACACTGCAGGTCTCACAGCGCTGGTGCCACACTGCTGGTGCCATGCTGCTGTTGCCACGCTGCTGGTGTCACAGTGCTGGTGCCACACTGCTGGTGTCATGCTGCTGGTGCCATGCTGCTGGTGTCACAGTGCTGGTGCCACGCTGCTGGTGCCATGCTGCAGGTCTCACAGTGCTGGTGCCACGCTGCTGGTGCCATGCTGCAGGTCTCACAGTGCTGGTGCCATGCTGCTGGTGCCATGCTGCTGGTGCCATGCTGCTGGTGTCACAGTGCTGGTGTCACAGTGCTGGTGCCATGCTGCTGGTGTCACAGTGCTGGTGCCATGCTGCTGGTGCCATGCTGCTGGTGTCACAGTGCTGGTGTCACAGTGCTGGTGCCATGCTGCTGGTGTCACAGTGCTGGTGCCATGCTGCTGGTGCCATGCTGCAGGTCTCACAGTGCTGGTGCCATGCTGCTGGTGCCATGCTGCTGGTGTCACAGTGCTGGTGTCACAGTGCTGGTGCCATGCTGCTGGTGTCACAGTGCTGGTGCCATGCTGCTGGTGCCATGCTGCTGGTCTCACAGTGCTGGTGCCACACTGCTGGTGCCATGCTGCTGGTGCCATGCTTCTTGTGTCACAGTGCTGGTGCCACACTGCTGGTGCCATGCTGCTGGTGCCACACTGCTGGTGCCATGCTGCTGGTGTCACAGCTTGTGCCATGCTGCTTGCACCATGCTGCTGGTGCCACACTGCTTGTGCCATGCTGCTGGTGTCACAGTGCTGGTGCCACACTGCTTGTGCCATGCTGCTGGTGTCACAGAGCTGGTGCCACACTGCTTGTGCCATGCTGCTGGTGCCACAGTGCTGGTGTCAGTGCTTGTGCCATGCTGCTGGTGCCACTCTGTCTTGTTTGCTGCATGAGTGCTGAGGAGCTGCTGGCTCTATAACCCTCCACAGAGGTGACCTCAGCAGAGATGAGTGGGAAGCTGTGGGTGCCCTGCTGGAGCAGGGGCTTGGGCTGGGTGAGCTCCAGAGCTCCCTTCCAGTGACACCATTCTGAGACTCGTGGACTTTGTGATTCCTGCCAGGCATCCTTCATGCAGGAAGAGCCCTGGGGGTCAGGCTCCAGTTGCCACCACAGCGTAGGGATGGGCTGGAAAACCTCTGGCATCGACCTCCTGACTCATGGCCCAGACAGGGAAGGTCGTTGGGTTTGGGTCCTGCTTGTGTTGCAACCTGTTTGGGTGACTGTGTGGAGGAGAGGCTGTGGAGCACTGGAAGCTCTTTGGAGTTTGGCATTCCCACATTGGTACCTGCCTGGGCAAGAGGATGCTGCCAAGGAGGTTGTGGGGTGGCACTGGGTGAGCTCTGTAGGTGCTGAGGAAGGGCTGCAGGGGTGGTGCTGGGGTGTGCCCAGAGACAGGCTGCTCTGGCACTGTGGGCAGTGTGCTGGCACAGCCAACTCATAGAATCACAGAATTGGTCAGGGCTGGAAGGGTCCTCAAGGCTCAGCCATGGGCAGGGACACCTCACACCACAGCAGGTTGCTCACAGCCACCTCCAGCCTGGCTGCAAACACCTCCAGGGATGAGGCAGCCACAGCCTCCCTGGGCAACCTGTGCCAGGCTCTCACCACCCTCCTTGGGGAACAACTTCCTGACATCCAATCTGAATCTCCCCACTTCTAGTTTTGCTCCATGCCCCCCAGTCCTATCCCTCCCCGACACCCTCAAAAGTCCCTCCCCAGCTTTCCTGTAGCCCCCTGCAGATCCTGGAAGGCCACCAGAAGGTCTCCAGGGAGCCTTCTCCTCTCCAGCCTGCACAACCCCAACTCCCTCAGGCTGTCTCCAAAGCAGAGCAGCTCCAGCCCTCTGCTCATCCTCGTCTGTCAGGGTCACATCCTGCTCCTTGCCTCAGGGGTGAGGGCTGGACAGCTGGACTCTGTCCTGGCTGTCACAGGGTCACTGCTTGTGTCCCCAGCCCCTCAGCTGACCTCTGCCTTTTGTCTCCCCCTTGCAGATTGACAAATACCTGTACCACATGAGGCTCTCCGAGGAGACCCTCCAGGAGGTGTGTGAGCGCTTTGGGAAGGAGATGGAGAAGGGGCTGGGGGCAGACACCAACCCCACTGCCTCGGTCAAGATGCTGCCCACCTTCGTCAGGTCCACCCCGGACGGCACAGGTACCCTGGGAGGGGAGCTGCTGCTTCCCAGCCTGTGCCAGGAGGGAGGGCACCGCCGGGACGGGGCCGGCACCAGCCCTGGCCACGGCTGGCACCACCCACGGCCACCTCGGGTCCTGATCCTGGGGCTCTGCCCCTGAGGCGTGGCGTGGGGGCAGGGCTCTGTGGCGGGGCTGGGGGCGCTGGGGGGGCTCCGGTGCGTGCGGAGGGAGGGTGGGAAGCAGCCCTGGCGTGCCCTTGCTGGCAGGACAGCGACAGTCACGGGTCCAGCTCATCAGATTTCATTAGCACTGGCACTGTGGTGGTGCCAACCACTCTGACAGCCACCAGGGCCCCGGCAGGAGCTCAGGGCTCTGCTGCTCACAAAGTGCCCACTCTGCTCGGCCCGGTCCAGGGCATCCCTGCCCTCGGCCCCAGCTCCAGCCTGCCCTCGCCCCCAGCCTGCCCTCGCCTCCAGCCCGCCCTCGCCCCAGCCTGCCCTCGGCCCCTGCCTGCCCTCGCCCCCAGCCTGCCCTCACCCCCAGCCTGCCCTCGCCTCCAGCCTGCCCTCGCCCCCAGCCTGCCCTCGCCCCCAGCCCGCCCTCGGCCCCAGCCCGCCCTCGCCCCCAGCCTGCCCTCGCCCCCAGCCTGCCCTCGGCCCCAGCCTGCCCTCGCCCCAGCCTGCCCTCGCCCCCAGCCTGCCCTCGGCTCCAGCCTGCCCTCGGCCCCAGCCTGCCCTCGCCCCCAGCCTGCCCTCGCCCCCAGCCTGCCCTCGCCCCCAGCCCGCCCTCGCCCCCAGCCTGCCCTCGCCCCCAGCCTGCCCTCGGCCCCAGCCTGCCCTCGGCTCCAGCCTGCCCTCGCCCCCAGCCTGCCCTCAGCTCCAGCCTGCCCTCAGCTCCAGCCTGCCCTCGGCCCCAGCCTGCCTCACCCCCTGCCTGCCCTCGGCTCCAGCCTGCCCTCGGCCCCAGCCTGCTCTTGCCCCCAGCCTGCCCTCAGCCCCAGCCTGCCCTCGGCCCCAGCCTGCCCTCAGCTCCAGCCTGCCCTCGGCCCCAGCCTGCCCTCACCCCCTGCCTGCCCTCGGCTCCAGCCTGCCCTCGGCCCCAGCCTGCTCTTGCCCCCAGCCTGCCCTCAGCCCCAGCCTGCCCTCGGCTCCAGCCTGCCCCTCGCCCCCAGCCTGCCCTCGGCCCCAGCCTGCCCCTCGCCCCCAGCCTGCCCTCGGCTCCAGCCTGCCCTCGGCTCCAGCCTGCCCTCGCCCCCAGCCTGCCCTCGCCCCAGCCTGCTCCTCTTGACCCAAAAAACGCTTCCTGCAGCATCCCCGGGGGAATTCCTTTGTGCCTCCCCCTCCCAGCTCAGTGGCTTGGCAAGGAGCTTGCCTGTGGTCCCTGTGGCACTGCCCCTCGCCTGGCATGCAGCGGGATGCAGCCGCCCCCAAGACCAGCCCCGAGCCCCCCAGCCGTGGGGGGTCCTGGCAGCTGCAGGACAGGGAGGGACAGAGGGCCCTGAGCTGCCCCTGGCTTCACATCCGGGCTGGCAGCAGCCCCGGGGAAGGGCCCCGGGCCGGAGCTGCTCAGGGCTGGGCTTGCTCCGAGCTCAGCACCCCCACGGGGGTCACGGCAGAGTCTGGGTGGCACAGCTTGCTGTAGCCAGAGGCAGAGGTGGGTAAGGAGGAAGGGAGCCGGTGCTAGGAGCTGTCTGCTCTTCCCTCCCCCCACCAGCCCTTTTGCCAGCCCTGTGTTGCCATACCTGGCTTCTGGAGGGGAGCAGGTCCCAGCAGCTGCCATGCCGGGAGCCTCAGGTGCCCTGGCTTCGGCGGGCACTGCCTGGGCAGACTGCAGCTTCCTTCCCCGGGAGGGGAGCCTGCAGGGTCGGGGGTGGTGCTCCACGGGGAGTGCCTGAGAGGCAGCCCTGCTCCAACAGCCACAAAACCCATCCCTGCTGGCTGGCTGCTCGGGAGGCAAGGCCCAAGGGGATGAGCTGAAGCTCTGCATCCCCAGACAGCTGCCGGTGACATCCAGTGAGACACCAGGGCACAAGTGTCTGGGGGGTCACAGGCATCAGAGAATGGAAGGGACCCTTGAAGGTCACCCAGGCCAGCCCCTCCCCAGTGAGCAGAGACATCTGCAGCCAGGCCAGGCTGCTCATGGCTCCAATCAACCTGACCTGGAATGGTTCCAGGGGTGGAGCATCTCCCACCTCCCTGGGCAACCTGGGGCAGGGTCTTCACCACCCTCAGCATCAAAAATTCCTTCCTTATCTCCAGTCTGAATCTCACCTTTTACTTGACACCATTCCCCTTGTCGTGTCCCAACAGGCCCTGTTTCTGTCCCCAGCTTGCTTCTAAGCCCCCCTAAGCTTGGCAGCATCCCTGTCCCCAGAGCCACCCTGCTGCTGCCCCCCGTGTGCTCTGCCCCTTGGGGTGCACAGAGAGCCCCCAGCTGGGCCTGGCTGCCTGCCCCAGGAGGGAGATTTCAATCTGGTTCCATGCAGGGGAACGTTTTTCATTACAGGGGTGGCCAGGATGCTGCCCCTGGGCACAGGAACCATGGCAGCTCAGGGCACTGGGTGCAGGTGGAGCTTGCCAGAGCTCCTGAGGGGCAGGAGCAGGGCTCTCAGCACCCCAGCCTGTGCTGGGGAGAAGCTCTCTCCTTGCCCTTACCACAGCAACTCATAGGAACATAGAATGCATTGGATTGGAAGGGACCCTCCAAGGGCATCCTCTCCACCCTCTGCACTCAGCAGGGACCTCTCCAGCTGGAGCAGGCTGCCCAGGGACACAGCCAGGCTGAGCTTGAATGGCTCCAGGGATGGAGCCTCAGCCCCAGCCCTAGGCAGCCTGTCCCAGTGTCTCCCCAGCCTCCCTGTGCAGAGCTTCTCCTGATGTCATGGAAGCACAGAATGGTTTGAGTTGGAAGGAACCTCAAGGCTCATCCAGCTCCAGCCCCTGCCACGGGCAGGGACACCTCCCACCAGCCCAGGCTGCTCAGGGCCTCATCCAGCCTGGCCTGCAGCACCCCCAGGCAGGAGGCAGCCACAGCCTCCCTGGGCAGCCTGGGCCAGGCTCTCCCCACCCTCACTCTCAACAATTTCTTCCTCATCTCCAGTCTCAGTCTCCCCTCTCCCAGCCCAAAGCCATTGTCCCTCAGCCTGGCACTCCCAGCCCTTGTCCAAAGTCCCTCCCCAGCTCCCCTGGGGCCCCTTCAGGTACTGGAAGGCTGCTCTGAGGTCTCCTTGGAGTCTTCTCTGCTCCAGGCTGAACTCTCCCAGCTGTCCCCACAGGGGAGGTCCTGCAGCCTCTGATCATCTTCGCTGCTGTCTCTGAACCTGCTCCAACCTCTATCTCCCCTCCTCCAGTTTCAAACCCTTGCTCCTCATCCTATCACCTCAAGCCTTCTAAACAGCTCCTCCCCAAGTCCTGGGCTTCCTTCCCCATGTCCTCCCAGTCCACAGCCTCTCCAGTGTCCAGCCAGCACTTCTGACCCAGAGCAAGCTCAGTGTGGGGGGAGCAGGACAGGGCAGCTCTGGAAGTGTTCCAGGATGGGGGTGCTGGGGCTGGGGCTGCCCCAGGACTGGAGAGCAGAAGGTTTTTGAGCATGTCCTGGGGAGCCAGGAGCTGTGACTCCGTGTTGGGCTCCAGCTGGATCCAGGCTGTGAGCAGCTCTGGTGTCTCTGCTGCTGGGCTCTGCAGGGGGGGCTGGCAGGTGGCAAGCTGGGGTGAGCCAAGGTCAGGTGGAGGGGGGGCTCGGTGCCAGCTCCCCTGGCACGTCACCTCATCATGGGACAGTGTGAGAGCAGCTGGGGAAGAGCTCAGTGTCCCAGGACATGTCCTCCCTCCTTCCACTGTGTTTGGAGGCCTCTGAGCAAAGTCTGTCTTTGGCTGGACACGAAGCTCAGCTCTCCCCTGCTCCGGGTGCCACAGCTGCCTCCCACCCGAGGTTAGTCCTCTGCTCCAACCCTGCTGGTGGCCACAGCAGCTCTGACCCTGTCCTGGCAGCTCCAGGGGCTCCACATCTTCCTGCCTGTCCTTCTACCCCTCCTTGGCACGGCTGGAGTTGCCTCCTCTCTGGGATTAGGCCTGGTTAAGCTCAGCCCCTGGCTGGGGGCGGATGAGAGATGCTTAGGGAAAGCCAAGGTCATGTCCATGGCTTGGAGTCAAAACACAGCCCCAGCTCCCTGCCACTCCTCCTCCTCTGCTCTCTGGGTGGGTTCACAGCATGAGGAGGGGAGGATTTCTGCTTCTGACCTGAGAGACAGGGTCAGAGGTTGTTAGGGGTTGGAAGGGACCTGTGGAGATCACTGAGTCCAACCCCCCTGCCAGAGCGGCACCACAGAATGAAGGACCACAGAACCAAGGACCCTCCTCAAAGCACCTCCTGTTGCTTTGGTTGGCTCCAGCACCACCAACCCCCCTGCAGTGCCACCCTACTGCAGGCTGGTTGGGGGAAAGCAGACCCCAAGTAAGCTTCTTGGAGCCCCAAGGGTCCTGAGCAAGAGCTCTCCTTGCTCAGTGCAAACTCCACCTCCCACCCTGCCCCTTCCTGCTGTGCCCAGCCATGGCTGCCACCACCACGTTTCCTCCTCCATGCTGACACTGACACAAGGATCTGCTGCCAGCCCCAGCAGCTGACAGCCATGGCCTGGGGAGGTCAGGAGGATGCTGCAGCAGCCTGGCCTGGAGCAGCAGTGGTGTGGGCAGCAGGAGCAGGGCAGGGGTTGTGCCCCTGGGCTGGGCACTGGGGAGGCCACAGCTGGAATCCTGGGGTCAGGGTTGGGCTGTGACTGCCAGAAGGACTTGGAGGGCTGGAGCAGGGCCAGAGAAGGGCAACAGAGCTGGGGAAGGGTCTGGAGAAGAGGGCTGGGGAGGGGCAGCTGAGGGAGCTGGGGGGGTTGAGGCTGGAGCAGAGGAGGCTGAGGGAGACCTCCTTGCTCTCTGCAGCTGCTGAGAGGAGGCTGGAGCCGGGGGGGGGCTGGGCTCTGCTCCCTGGTCTCAGGTGCTAGAAGGAGAGGCAATGGCCTGAAACTGTGCCAGGGGAGGCTCAGGTTGGTGATGAGGGAGATTCCTTTGCTGCAGGAGTGGTCAGGGACTGGCCCAGGCTGCCCAGGGAGGTGGTGCAGTCCCCATCCCTGGAGGGGCTCCAGGAGCCTGTGGCCATGGCAGCTGGGGCCTGGCTTGGTGTCCATGCTGGGGTTGGGTTGGGGTTGGGCTGGATGCTCTCAGAGGCTTTTCCAACCCAAAATTCTCTGGTTCTATGACTTTGGTGGTCACATCCCTGGAAATGAGGAGGATGAGGCTTTACAGCATCCTGACCTTGCTGGTGAGCTCAGACCCTGTCCATAACCAGCTCATGTGGCCCGAGGTCTTGAGAGGCTTCAGAGAAAACTCTGAGTCCATGCCCAGAGCCCAGGGCAGGGCTGTCAAAGGTCTCTGCTGATGGAGATGGAGTGGGAAACACCAGGGGCTGAACCTCCTCCTCCTGCACCACCCCTCAGGGCACAGCTCTGGGCTGGCAGCACAGCTGGGGCATCACCCTGCACATGGTGCTGCAGTGCCCAGGCTCCAAGCCCCTCTGCCCACCTTGCCCCACGCTTTCCCCTGGCACAGCCCTTTCTGAAGGCACCAAACAGTCACCCTGAGGTGGTTCCTTGGGAGCAACCAGCCCCTGGGCTCTGAGCTCACTGTTTGGTT
>JAAWVA010000037.1:3367703-3430576 GCA_015227895.2 Colaptes auratus
TCTTGGAGGCAGCAGGACCTGGGGCTGCTCTTGGCTGACACATGGAGAAAACTGCTTCCTCCGCTGCCCAAACCAAACTGCTTCCACCCCTGCCCAAACCAAACTGCTTCCACCTCTGCCCAAACCAAACTGCTTCCACCTCTGCCCAAACCAAACTGCTTCCACCTCTGCCCAAACTGCTTCCACCTCTGCCCAAACCAAACTGCTTCCACCTCTGCCCAACCAAACTGCTTCCACCCTCTGCCCAAACTGCTTCCACCCCTGCCCAAACTGCTTCCACCTCTGCCCAAACTGCTTCCACCTCTGCCCAAACTGCTTCCACCCCTGCCCAAACCAAACTGCTTCCACCTCTGCCCAAACCAAACTGCTTCCACCTCTGCCCAAACCAAACTGCTTCCACCTCTGCCCAACCTGCTTCCACCCCTGCCCCAAACCAAACTGCTTCCACCTCTGCCCAAACCAAACTGCTTCCACCTCTGCCCAAACTGCTTCCACCTCTGCCCAAACCAAACTGCTTCCACCTCTGCCCAAACCAAACTGCTTCCACCTCTGCCCAAACTGCTTCCACCTCTGCCCAAACTGCTTCCACCCCTGCCCAAAATTTTCTTTCTCCCTGTGCCCAGACTGCTTCCTTCCATCCATGCCCAAACTTCTTCCTTCCATCCATGCCCAAACTTCTTCCTTCCACCTCTGTCTGCCCAGGGAAGGCAGCAATGAGTCCCTGAAGGTGTTTTGGACCTTTTCCTCTCTGCTTTCCTGCTGCCACCTTTCAGTCTTTCCTTCAGTCAGTTGCCAGGAGTGCAGGGCATTGCTGGAGCAGGGCAGGAGGCTGTCCCAGGCTGCAGCAGCCCAGCCTGAGCACCAGGACTTGTCCCCACATATCAAATATGCTCCCCAAGTCCTGAGCTTCTGCTTGGGAGGCTTTCCTCCTGCATCAGCAGAGGTCATAGAAGATCACAGAATCACCTGGTTGGAAAAGACCTTAAGGTCATGGAGTCCAACCATAACCTATCATCTCCCTGCACACAGCTGTCAGACCATGGCCCTGAGCTCCTCATCCAAACATCCCTTCAGGGATGGGACTCCACCACCTCCCTGGGCAGCCTGTTCCAGTGCCAGAGAACCCTTGCTGGGAAGGAATTTTTCCTAACAGCCAACCTGAGCCTCCCCTGGGGCACCTTGAGGCCATTTCCTCTCCTCCCATCACTTGTTCCTTGGGAGCAGAGCCCAACCCCCACCTGGCTCCAGCCTCCTCTCAGGAGCTGTAGAGAGCAATGAGGTCTCCCTCAGCCTCCTCCTCTCCAGGCTGAACAGCCCCAGGTCCCTCAGCTGCTCCTCTCAGGACCTGTGTTCAAGACTCCTCACTACCCTAAGGCTTAGGAATGGGCCAGGATGGCTCTGCCAACTTCTTCCTTGTGGAGCATGAGGCTGGAGATGCTCTGCCCTGGAGCACTGGGGTTTGGCCAAGGGCTTGGCTGGATGCCACTGGTGGGCTCTATCCTCCTGCACTCCTTATGTAGGGAGTCAGGATACATCCCAAAGGAGCTGCTTTGATCTCTGTCAGCTATGGGGGTGCCAGGGGTGGAGGGGGACTGGGAGGGGGGGAGAAGGAAGTGCACCCAGAGCTCTGATCAAATCAAGTGACAATACAGAGATAAATTAAACAAGGAGAAGACTCCAACCTCAGCCTGGTGTCTGGGAGGTGGCTTTGATCTCTGCCTGCTCTGGGGCTCTCTGGGTCAGGCACTGGGGGCTGAACCTGCTGAGTTAAATCATGGAACCAGAATCTCTCTCTGTGTGTTTAAATCCATCCCCTCTTGTCCTGACTGTTCTGCTCTGGGCTGTCACAGAGGATGGGGACTTCCTGGCACTGGACCTGGGTGGCACCAACTTCCGAGTGCTGAGGGTGAAGGTCTCAGACAACGGCCTGCAGAAGGTGGAGATGGAGAACCAGATCTATGCCATCCCTGAGGAGCTCATGCGAGGCAGTGGGGTGCAGGTGGGTCCAAGCCCTCTCTCCCCCTCCCAACTCCACTCTCCTGGGCTGCAGAAGGCCCTGCCTTGGGGGGGGAGCCAACCTTCCTGGGGCAGTTCTGTGCCCGATGGAGCCCCTGAGCTGTGCAATGGGCCAGGAGCATCCTTCTGTTCCTGCCTTTCCCAGCAGGAGCTGGGTAGATCTTTCACAGGACCACAGATCACAGGATGTTAGGGGTTGGAAGGGACCTCCAGAGATCCAGCACAGGTCACACAGGAATGCATCCACACAGGGATGGAAAGGCTCCACAGAAGGAGACTCCACAACCTCCCTGGGCAGCCTGCTCCAGGGCTCTGGGACCCTCACAGGGCAGAAGCTCCTCCTCACGTTGAGGTGGAGCCTCCGGTGCTGGAGTTTCCATCCCTTGCATCTGGTCCTATCCCAGGGTGCAGCTGAGCAGAGCCTGTCCCCTCCCTCCTGCCCCCCAGCCCTCAGATAGTTACAAACAGCATTAAGTCCCCTCTCAGTCTGCTCCTCCCCAGTCTAAACAGCCCCAGGGCTCTCAGCCTCCCCGCACAGTGCAGTGCTCCAGTCCCTTGCCTGGACACCAAATCACCTCCTTGCCTAGACACCAAATGTGGTGATGGGTGAGGACCAGTAAGGTGTGATGGGGGTGGCAGACCCCCTGAGGGACCCCTCCAGCAGGCAGGGTGCAGGTGTGTCTCTGATGCACCATCCTGGCTGGTTCCTCACTCTCCTCTTTTGTTTTGCAGCTCTTTGACCACATTGCTGAGTGCTTGGCCAACTTCATGGATAAGCTGAATATCAAAGACAAGAAACTGCCTCTTGGATTCACCTTCTCCTTCCCATGTCACCAGACCAAGCTGGATGAGGTGAGTGAAGGTCTCACCTCCTCATGAGGCTTGTGGTTGAGCCCAGGAGGCAGTGGCATGTCCCATGCCAGTTTAGTTTGTGCTTTTAATTAGGCTTGTTGGGGTTGGGTGGCTTTGCAATGGAATCACAGCGTTGTTCTGTTTGGAAGAGACCTTTCAGAGCACCCAGTCTGACCCTGAACCCAGCACTGCCCCAGCACCACCACCCCATGGCCCTCAGCACCACAGCTCCACAGCTTTGAAACCCCTCCAGGGATGGGATCTGCACCACTGCCCTGGGCAGCCTGGGCCAGGCCTGGACAAACCTTTCCAGGAGGAAATTGTTCCTCATGGCCAACCTGAACCTCTCCTGGGGCACCTTGAAGCCATTTCCTCTTACTTGTTCCTAGGGAGCAGAGCCCAACCCCCACCTGGCTCCAGCCTCCTCTCAGGGAGCTGTAGAGAGGTCTCCCTCAGCCTCAATGCCCCCCAGCTCCCTCAGCTGCTCCTCCCCAGCCCTGTTCTCCAGACCCTTCCCCAGCTCTATTGCCCTTCTCTGGCCCTGCTCCATCCCCCAATGTCCTTCTGGCAGAGGGGCATAAAACTGAACCCAGTGCTCAAGGTGTGGCCTCACCAGTGCCATCACCAGGGAGTGATCCCTGCCCTGCTCCTGCTGGTCAAAGGTGCTGCTGGGAGCTAAGGGACAGGCCCTGGGGCTCGCAGGGCTGCAGGAGATGATGTTGGAGTGCTGGCTGCTCCAGATGCCTCCACAGAAAACAGCTTTGCCCTTTCTGCAGCTCGAGCTGAAGGAGAACAGCTGCAGTGGGCTGAGCAGCTCCAGGCAGCCCAGCTGTGCTGAGCATCCCGTCCCATCCCGTCCCATCCCATCCCATCCCATCCCATCCCATCCCGTCCCGTCCCATCCCATCCCGTCCCGTCCCATCCCATCCCATCCCATCCCATCCCATCCCCGTGGCACACGGCGCAGGGCCCCCGGAGGGGTTCCCTTGCCCGGCCCGGAGGGGTTCCCGTGCCCAGCCAGGAGGTGTTCCCGTGCCCAGCCGGGAGGGGTTCCCGTGCCCGACACGGAGGTGTTCCCGTGCCGAGCCAGGAGGGGTTCCCGTGCCCGGCCCGGAGGTGTTCCCGTGCCGAGCCAGGAGGGGTTCCCGTGCCCGGCCCGGCGGTGTTCCCGTGCCCGGCCGGGAGGGGTTCCCGTGCCCAGCCGGGAGGGGTTCCCGTGCCCGACACGGAGGTGTTCCCGTGCCGAGCCAGGAGGGGTTCCCGTGCCCGACACGGAGGTGTTCCCGTGCCGAGCCAGGAGGGGTTCCCGTGCCCGGCCCGGCGGTGTTCCCGTGCCCGGCCGGGAGGGGTTCCCGTGCCCAGCCGGGAGGGGTTCCCGTGCCCGGCCCGGAGGTGTTCCCGTGCCCAGCCCGGAGGGGTTCCCGTGCCCAGCCCGAGGTGGGTTCCCGTGCCCAGCCCGGAGGGGTTCCCGTGCCCAGCCCGGAGGGGTTCTCGTGCCCGACCCGGAGGTGTTCCCGTGCCCAGCCAGGAGGGGTTCCCGTGCCCGGCCGGGAGGGGTTCCCGTGCCCAGCCCGGAGGTGTTCCCGTGCCCGGCCCGGAGGGGTTCCCGTGCCCGGCCCGGCGGTGTTCCCGTGCCCAGCCGGGAGGGGTTCCCGTGCCCGGCCCGGCGGTGTTCCCGTGCCCGGCCGCTCTGTGCGCCGCCGCTGTCGGCTCCGCTCAGCCTCGCCGCCGGGCGCCGCTGCCCTCGCCGGGAGCGCGGAGCCGTCGCTGCGCGGAGCCTGGCACAGACACGTGGCCGCTGCCCCGCTACCCACGGCTGGGCTGCGCGGGGGGGGGGCGATGCCCTCCTTGCCCTTAGCTCACCCGGGCAGGACGCAGAGCAGGGAGGCTCCATGCGGCGCCGGCGCTGCCGCACGTCCGCTGCGAGCCGCCGGGGCGAGCCAGGCTGCTGTGCCTGAGCGCTCCGCAGGAGTCGTGAGGAAGATGATGAATGGCAGCCAGGGTTGGGGGGAGGAGGGAAAGGCAAAAAGAAGCTGCGAGAGGAAGTGGCTGTCCCCGGGGACCTCAGAGCCTCTGCCTCAGCTGTGCCATCCCTGAGCATTTGCCTCCTGGTGAGGCTGCACCTCTAATCCTGGGGACAGTTTTGGAGCTCTCACTGCCAGAAGGACTTGGAGGGCTGGAGCAGGGCCAGAGAAAGGCAACAGAGCTGGGGAAGGGTCTGGGGAACAGGGCTGGGGAGGAGCAGCTGAGGCAGCGGGGTGGGGGGGGGGGTTGAGGCTGGAGCAGAGGAGGCTGAGGGAGACCTCCTTGCTCTCTGCAGCTCTGAGAGGAGGCTGGAGCCAGGTGGGGGTTGGGCTCTGCTGCATAGTCTCAGGTGATAGAAGGAGAGGAAATGACCTGAAACTGTGCCAGGGGAGGGTTAGGTTGGAGATGAAGAAAACTTTCTTTGCTGCAAGAGTGGTCAGGGACTGGCCCAGGCTGCCCAGGGAGGTGGTGGAGTCCCCACCCCTGGAGGTGTTCCAGGAGCCTGTGGCCATGGCAGCTGGGGCCTGGCTTGGTGTCCATGCTGGGGTTGGGTTGCTGGCTGGGCTGGATGCTCTCAGAGGGCTTTCCCAGCCAAAGCAATTCCATGTTTCTGTCTGGAGCTCTAGGGTTGGAGATTCTGAAGGCAGCTGAGCACTTTCCCTTCCCTGGAGCCTCACTGTGATGTCTCTGCCGTCTGGGGACACACCTGGTGGCTCTGGCCATGGGTGACAAGGAGACACCCTCCCCCCTGCTGACAGGCAGGACTGAAGGAGCTCTCTGGGCTTTGAACAGATTTTGCTTCAGGGCTGCATAGAAGGCAGTCATGGGAATCACCTTCTGTTGGCAGAGCAGCAGGGAGCACTGGGGGATCCTGGCCATAAACCTTATCTGTGCAGGGAGCTGGAAACAGTTGCTGATAGCTTCCAGCTCCTGATAGCTTCCAGCTCCTGATAGCTTCCAGCTCCTGATAGCTTCCAGCTCCTGATAGCACAGATCAGGGCTGATCAGCAGGCACTCAGCCATGTGCCCAGCTCCAGGAAGCCCTGCAGGCACCTGGCTTGGAGGCTCCATCCCCACAGCTTTCCTTTCTGCCCTTTCTCCACAGAGCATCCTGGTGACATGGACCAAGGGGTTCAAGTGCAGCAGTGTGGAGGGCAAAGATGTGGTGTCCCTGCTGCGCAAGTCCATCAAGAAGAGAGGGGTAAGAGACAGGGCTGGCACCTCCTGGGGTGGTGGGGCAGGGGCATGTGGGTCCCTGGCACTCAAGGCTCAGTAGCTCAGCTCCCCTGTGGAGCAGAGGTGGTTGGGGCTGTGTTGTTGACTCACTCTCTCCCTCCCCAGGACTTTGACATTGACATTGTTGCTGTGGTGAACGACACTGTTGGCACCATGATGACCTGTGGCTATGATGATCATAACTGTGAAGTTGGCCTCATTGTTGGTGAGCTTCAGCAAGGGGGTGGGGTGGAAATTGGGGTCCAGGGATGTGGAACTGCTGGAGCAGGTCCAGAGGGAGCCACCCAGATGGTCAGAGGGCTGCAGAACCTCCCCTGTGGGGACAGCCTGGGAGAGTTGGAGCTGTTCAGCCTGGAGAAGAGAAGGCTCCAGGGAGACCTCAGAGCAGCCTTCCAGTACCTGAACGGGCTCGAGGAGAGCTGAGGAGGGACTTTGGCCAAGGGCTGGGAGTGCCAGGCTGAGGGATAATGGCTTTGAGCTGGGAGAGGGGAGACTGAGACTGGAGAGGAGGAAGAAATTGTTGAGAGTGAGGGTGGGGAGAGCCTGGCCCAGGCTGCCCAGGGAGGCTGTGGCTGCCTCCTGCCTGGGGGTGCTCAAGGCCAGGCTGGATGAGGCCTTGAGCAGCCTGGGCTGGGGGGAGGTGTCCCTGCCCATGGCAGGGGGTTGGAGCTGGATGAGCTTTGATCTCCCTTCCAACCTAAACCATTCCATGACTCCATGAATCTCCATGAGCTCCAGGAGATCATTTTCCTCCTGGGTTTCAGGGTCATTTGGCAGGGGGGGATCAAACCAGCACCGCCCAGCGCTCGCTGCCTTCCGCCTGCCCTTTCCACGCCGCTCTGGCTGGTGCTGGTGAAGGAGGGGGCGGGCAGCATCCGCTCACCACAGCCATGCTTGGCTCAGGGACTGGCACCAATGCCTGCTACATGGAGGAGATGAGGCACATTGACCTGGTGGAGGGGGACGAGGGCCGGATGTGCATCAACATGGAGTGGGGAGCCTTCGGCGACGACGGAGTCCTCAACGACATCCGCACCGAGTTCGACCGCGAGATCGACATGGGCTCGCTCAACCCTGGCAAGCAACTGTGAGCACATCCTTGGCCTCAGCTCAGCCTTGGGCTTTGCTCTCTCTCTCTCCATTGTCCATCCTCCCCTTCTGCTGCCCTTGGTGGGACCAAAGAGGTTGTCCAAGTTAATTAGGTCACTGCGTCCTCCGCCGGAGCAAATCAGGGCTGCATCACATGTGGGGGTTGGAGAGGGTCCAGAGGAGGCCACGGAGATGATCAGAGGGCTGGAGCTGCTCTGCTGTAGGGACAGGCTGAGGGAGCTGGGGCTGTCCATCCTGGAGAAGGGAAGGCTCCAGGGAGACCTTAGAGCAGCCTTCCAGTACCTGAAGGGGGCTACAAGAAGGCTGCAGAGAGACTGTTCCTAAAGGCCTGCAGGGGCAGGACCAGGGGCAATGGTTTGAAATGAGAGCAGAGCAACTTTAGATTGGATGTGAGGAAGAAGTTCTGCACCAGGAGGCTGCTGGAACACTGCAACAGGTTGCCCAGGCAGGTAGTTGAGGCCCCATTCCTGGAGATACTCAAGGTGAGGCTCAACAAGGCTCTGAGCAACCTGCTCTAGTGGAGGATGTCCCTGCTGACTGCGGGGGTGAGCTTTGGAGGTCCCTTCCAACCCAGGCCAGTCTAGGATTCACTTGAAGCAAGGCAAACACCACCACCTAATGCCCACAGCCACGTCCTGCAGAGCTCCCATTCCCCAGATGGCTTCTGGCAAGCATGGGTGGGATTTGGTGGGGGCTGCCTCTGAGAACTGCCAGCCCTGCTGGCAGCCCTGAGCTCTGCCTGCTGGGTGCTGGTTGTGTCAGCAAGGCTTTGTGTGCTCACTGATGGGATCAGCCTCTCTGGGAGGAGATTACCTACAGCGTGCTGGGGGCCTGGGAGGCTGCCAAGTGTTTTTGAGGTCAACCTGTGGCTGCCTCAGGGCAGGGGCAGCCACAAGCAGGTTGCTGTGCTTGCCCCACGGACAGGTTTGAGAAGATGATCAGCGGGATGTACATGGGTGAGCTGGTCAGGCTCATCCTGGTGAAGATGGCCAAGGAGGGGCTGCTGTTTGGAGGAAGGCTCACCCCAGATCTGCTCACTACTGGCCACTTTGAGACCAGATTCGTCTCTGCTATTGAGAAGTGAGTAGGGTCTGGCTTGGTGTGGTGGTTCCCTCCCCTCCCCCAACATTAAATCGCCAGCCCAGCCCAGGGGGAAGCAAATGCAGCTGCACTTGCAGGCAAAACTCCAACCTACAATGAAATACAACCGATAGGTACAAAAGAGACAATATTTACAGATTATAAACAGCAGAAGAACCTCCCCCGCCCCCCACCGGCCAAAACCCAGCGGAGCTAATAGCTTCCCACTCCCTGCCCCCCCTCCTTGCCCCCTGGACACAAAGGGACAAGAGAAAAGAGCAGAGGATTGTTTTGTTAGGGTGCTCAGCCCTCAGCCACAACAAAGAACACAGCCAAGGTCAGCAAAGCCAAGCAGAAGCACGTTAGAGGCTCCCGGAGGGAGGAAGCTGGAAAGAGGGAGAGAGAAGTTAGTCTTCATTACTTGCTGATGTGTGTTACCTGTCCCATGGACTGAGGAGAGCTTCTCACTCTTTTCCTTTTCACACCCAGCAGTGATTTGTTTACGTCCTACCACTCTCTGTTCCGGATCTGTGGGAAATTGTAAAGGCACAGCCCAAAACCCCCCACAGTTTGTTCCAGGGGGTCCCAGCCCCCGCCGTGATCCACGCTGGGCACAAACAGGCTCTGTCCCAGGGCTGTCACTCCTTGGATGGCAGACTCTGGGCTCCCAGGCATCCACCCTCTGGTGGCTTGAAAGTTCCTTCCCCAACACTCAGTTTGCCAGAGCAGCTCAGCTGGAGGCCGATGCGAGCTGCAGCTGGAGGCAAAACTGCAAGCCACAAGGGAGTGCAGTGGATTTCAGTTCCTTCTCTCCTCCGTGGGGATTGTTCAGAGCTGTCATTATCTGACTCTTTACACCCAATAGTGGTTCATTCACATTCTACGACTCTCTGATCTGTGGAAAATTCTCAAGGCGCAGCCCAAAACTACCACAGTTGGTTCCTTGGGGTCCCAGCCCCCGGCACAGCCAGGCTGGGGCAGAGGGCAAACGCTGGGCTCCCAGGCATCCACCCTTCGGTTCCTCGCCCTGCAGGGAGAAGGAAGGGCTGCAGAAAGCCCACGAGATCCTCAGCAAGCTGGGCCTGGAGCCGTCCCACGAGGACTGCGTGGCCACACACCGCATCTGCCAGATCGTCTCCACCCGCTCGGCGAACCTCTGCGGGGCCACCCTGGCGGCCGTGCTGCGCCGCATCAAGGACAACAAAGGGGTGGAGAGGCTGCGCTCCACCGTGGGCGTGGACGGCTCCGTCTACAAGAAGCATCCCCAGTGAGCGCCGGGGGAGGGGGCAGGGCCGGGGGGGGGGCAGGGCCGGCGGCGGGACGGGCTGGGAGCCGCTGCACGGACTCGGTCCGGCCGGCGGGGGGTGACAGCTTGGCACAAGCCGAACGTCCCCCGGCGTTCCCCCTGCATCCTCGAGGGGCCTGCAGGGGTTTAGAAGCCCAGAGGGTCAGGGTGCCAGGGTCAGGTCCTCTTTAGGAGACCAGAGGGTGACACCAGCCATGGTGCCAGGCTGAGGTCCTCTCTAGATGCCCAGAGGGTGACACCACCCGCAGTGCCAGGCTCAGGTCCCCTTCAGAAGCCCAGAGGGTGACACCACCCGCAGTGCCATGCTCAGGTCCCCTTCAGAAGCCCAGAGGGTGACACCACCCGCAGTGCCATGCTCAGGTCCCCTTTCCTCCTCTTTAGAAGCCCAAAGGGTGATGCCACCCCCAGTCCCAGGCTCAGGTCCTGTCTAGATGCCCAGAGGGTGACACCAGCCATGGTGCCAGGCTGAGGTCCTCTCTAGATGCCCAGAGGGTGACACCAGCCATAGTGCCAGGCTGAGGTCCTCTCTAGATGCCCAGAGGTGACACCAGCCATGGTGCCAGGCTGAGGTCCTCTCTAGATGCCCAGAGGGTGACAGCAGCCGTGGTGCCAGGCTGAGGTCCTCTCTAGATGCCCAGAGGGTGACACCAGCCATAGTGCCAGGCTCAGGTCCTCTCTAGATGCCCAGAGGGTGACACCAGCCGTGGTGCCAGGCTGAGGTCCTCTCTAGATGCCCAGAGGGTGACAGCAGCCGTGGTGCCAGGCTGAGGTCCTCTCTAGATGCCCAGAGGGTGACAGCAGCCGTGGTGCCAGGCTGAGGTCCTCTCTAGATGCCCAGAGGGTGACACCAGCCATGGTGCCAGGCTCAGGTCCTCTCTAGATGCCCAGAGGGTGACACCAGCCGTGGTGCCAGGCTGAGGTCCTCTCTAGATGCCCAGAGGGTGACAGCAGCCGTGGTGCCAGGCTGAGGTCCTCTCTAGATGCCCAGAGGGTGACAGCAGCCGTGGTGCCAGGCTCAGGTCCTCTCTAGATGCCCAGAGGGTGACAGCAGCCGTGGTGCCAGGCTGAGGTCCTCTCTAGATGCCCAGAGGGTGACAGCAGCCGTGGTGCCAGGCTCAGGTCCCCGTTCCTCCCCAGCTTTGCCAGGCGCCTCCACAAGACGGTGCGGAAGCTGCTGCCGGACTGTGAGATTCGCTTCATCAGGTCTGAGGATGGCAGTGGCAAAGGGGCAGCCATGGTGACAGCTGTGGCCTACAGGCTGGCTGCCCAGCACAAGGCACGGCAGAAGATTTTGGAGCCCCTCAAGCTGAGCCATGAGCAGCTCCTGGAGGTGAAGGGAAGGATGAGAATGGAGATGGAGAAGGGGCTGGGCAAGGAGACACACGAGGAGGCCACCGTGAAAATGCTGCCCACCTACGTCTGTTCCACTCCAGATGGCACAGGTGAGGTACAAGAGGAGCCCACCAGTGCCCTGTGTGGGGCCAAGAGATGGCATCACCCCTGCCAACCTCTGCAGGAAGGGTGGGACCTCTGCCATGCCCTCTTCCCTCTGCGGCAGGGGTGGCGCAAAGCTGCTTAACCTCCTGGCAAAGGCAGCTGAGCCTCCAGGACGTTCTGCACTTGGCTGCACACAAAGCCTGCCCTCCACTGTGGTTTCCTCCACCACCACAGGTTTCTCACCACCATTGTCCTGGGTTCAGCTGGTGGCTTGGGTGTGCACCTGCCCCTTGGCTTGGAGCCCTGGGAGCTCCCCGGCTCTGGAGCAAAGCTCTCCATCACCTTCCTGCCTGCGCTGCAGGCTCTTCTCCACTCCCAGCCAGGGCTTGGCTCCTGGGGCAGAGCAGATCCCCATCAGCTCTGTGGCACGTTGAGGATGTCCTTGGCCAGCAGCCTGTCCCCTAATGATGCTCTCCTGGGTTGCAGAGAAAGGAGACTTCCTGGCCCTGGACCTGGGGGGTACCAACTTCCGTGTGCTGCTGGTGCGCGTCCGGAACGGGATGAGGCGTGGAGTGGAGATGCACAACAAGATCTACTCCATTCCAGTGGAGATTATGCAGGGCACAGGAGAGGAGGTGAGGATGGGCAGCTGGAGGGGGAGAAACTGAGGCATCTTCCCTGGGCTGGGAGCAGAAGCAGCAGGCAGCAGTGAGGGCTGACAGCCGGAGCTGGGTGTGCCTTGTTCTGCTCTCCAGGGGGCGAGACCAGGAATGGAGAACCATGGAGTGGTTTGGGTTGAAGGGACCTTTAAAACTCACCCAGTCCAACCTCCCTGCAGCTCGAGCAGGTTGCTCAGAGCCCCAGACAACCTGACCTGCAATGGTGCCAGGCATGGGGCATCTCCCTCCTCTGGGCAACCTGGGCCAGGCTCTCACCACCCTCGGTGTTAAACATTTCTCCTTCACTCTGACTCTCCCTCTTGGAGTTTCAAACCATCCCCCCTCAGCCTGTCCCAACAGGCCCTGCTCAAAACTCTGTCCCCAGCCTCTTGAAGCACCAGAAGGCCGCCAGAAGGTCTCCCTGGAGCCTTCTCTTCTCCAGGCTGAACTCTCCCAGCCTGGCCTCTCAGCTGAGATGTTCTCCTGCCCTCAGAGCTGAGTCCTGCCCAGAGCTCTGCACTTTCGGATGTGCTTCCTGAAGCACAAGGCTGGAGCTTGGCTTGGGTTATTCCCACCCACCACTGAACCTCCCCACATCCCACACACCCTACAAGGGCAGATAAGCATCACCCCTGGTTCCCAGATAGAGAAACCACAACACAAGCAGCAGGGAACACCTCCAGAGTCTTGTTTGCAGGTGGGAAGAGGTTTGCAAACCTCTCCAGGCACTGCTTGAGGACTGGGAGTTATTTTAGCAGCCAGGCTCTGAGGACACCTTGCAGAGGGACCGGAGTCCTGTGACCCCCTGGGAAGCTCCAGATTCCTGTGTCCCCCCAGGAAGCTCCAGATTCCTGTGTCCCCCCAGGAAGCTCCAGATTCCTGTGTCCCCCCTGGGAAGCTCCAGATTCCTGTGTCCCCCCGGGAAGCTCCAGATTCCTGTGTCCCCCTGGGAAGCTCCAGATTCCTGTGTCCCCTGGGAAGCTCCAGAGCCCTGTGTCCCCCCTGGGAAGCTCCAGATTCCTGTGTCCCCCTGGGAAGCTCCAGAGTCCTGTGTCCCCCCAGGAAGCTCCAGATTCCTGTGACCCCCCTGGGAAGCTCCAGATTCCTGTGACCCCCCCCCCCACCCCAGGGAGCTGGTCCCACCCCTGCTGGGTGCAGTAGCTGCAGACTGGAGGTGTCACCAATGTGTGGCCACACTGCTGGTGGGGAGGAGGATGAAAATGGAGCTGCTCTGGGCTTTGCTCACCTCACCCAGCACAGCTGAGCAGCATCCTGGGCTGACCAAAGCCCTCTTGGCTTGGGAGTCATCATCAATAATCATCACTATCATCAATCATCAGTCATCATTGGGGAGGGACTTCTCAGTGTGTCAGGCAGTGATAGGGCTGGTGGGGAATGGAGCAAAGCTAGAAGAGGGGAGATTCAGATTGGCTGTGAGGAAGAAGTTGTTCCCCATGAGGGTGGTGAGAGCCTGGCACAGGCTGCCCAGGGAGGTGGTGGAAGCCTCCTGCCTGGAGGTGTTTGCAGCCAGGCTGGAGGTGGCTGTGAGCAACCTGCTGTGGTGTGAGGTGTCCCTGCCCATGGCAGGGGGTTGGAACTGGCTGAGCCTTGAGGTCCTTTCCAGCCCTGACAATTCAATGATTCTGTCCTTGGAGATCAACATCTCCAGCAGGTCAGGCAGGCTGGCACCCAGCTGATGGTCACTTCTCCTCTTGGCTTTGTGCCCCCAGCTCTTTGACCACATTGTGCACTGCATCTCTGACTTCCTGGAGTACATGGGCATGAAGGGAGTCTCCCTGCCGCTCGGCTTCACCTTCTCCTTCCCTTGCCAGCAGACCAACCTGGATGAGGTGAGCTCAACCCTCCTGGCAGGACATGGCCAGTGCTCAGGGCTGCCTGGGAGCTGCCCACACCAGCAGCAATGACTATGGGCTGGGGCAGGCAGAGACCCCAGAGAGGGGCAAGGCAGCACCTTGGAGCTGCTGTGCCCTCTGAGAAGCTCTTTTGCTGCACTAAAGCCGATGCAGATGCCCTGAGTGCTGGACACATCCCAGCTGAGGTGTCCTCCACATACACATGAGGCTCTGCCCTCCAGGGGCCAGGCAGTGCCCACCCTGAGCTGGTGGTGTGGGGTTGCTGCCCCTCCCGCCCAGCAGCCTGGGTGACTCCCTGTGGGGTGTTTCTACCACAGGGGATCCTCCTGAAGTGGACAAAAGGCTTCAAGGCCACAGGCTGTGAAGGGGAGGATGTGGTGAACCTGCTGAAAGAGGCCATCCACAGGAGAGAGGTGAGTGGGGTCCTGCTGGCTGCCAGCTGCCTTCAGCAGCTTTAATTGGCCTGTAAAGCAAATGAATGTGCTGAGCCCGGGGCTAATGAGTGGCTGAACTCTAACAACCACCTTAGTCATCAGTGGATTTTCAGACCTGGGAGCTAAGGGCTGGCTTCTGGCCAGAGCAGACTTGTCTCACCACGGCTCCAGGAGACAGCTCTGCCTCATTCCTCAGCAAGGACCACCCAAACTCCTGCCCCGTGGGGGCTGCTCCTGGCAGGGCTGTCCCAGCTCCTCTCAGGTCGTGTCTTGAGGTTTGAGCACCCGCAGCCGGGTGGGGGCCGCAGGAAGCCCACAGGTGCCCGGAGGCCTCAGCAGGCAGGGCCCTTCCCAGCCCTGGCAGCAGCAGGCTGTGCCCTCCAGGACCAACCCATCCAGCCCCATCCCCCGGCAGGAATTCGACCTGGACGTGGTGGCGTGGTGAACGACACAGTTGGCACCATGATGACCTGTGGGTATGAAGATCCCCTCTGTGAAGTCGGGCTGATAGTTGGTGAGCGCTCAGCCTTCTTTCCTCCGGGCTTCCTCTGCCCGTGCTGCCTCCTCCTGGGCTGGGCCTGGGGGCCCCACTTCTGCAGCAGCCCCACTGAGAGGCGCTTCTGCCTGCAGGCACAGGCAGCAACGCCTGCTACATGGAGGAGATGAGGAACGTGGAGCTGGTGGAGGGGGACGAGGGCAGGATGTGTGTCAACATGGAGTGGGGAGCCTTCGGGGACAGCGGCTGCCTGGACGACATCCGCACAGAGTTCGACCTGGCGGTGGATGAGCTCTCGCTCAACCCTGGGAAGCAAAGGTCAGTGGCGGTCCTGGGGGCTGGCAGGAGACCTCTGATGCAGTTGGGTGTCCAGGAACTGTCCAGCCCAGCCTCCTGCTGGAGCATCAGGGGGTGATGAGCAGGGCACAGCCTCCTGCTGGAGCATCAGGGGGTGATGAGCAGGGCACAGCCTGGCTGTGCCACACCGATGTGTCGCCTGCCCACAGGCTGGGGACAGGCTGCAGGGTGTCAGGCCAGGGACTTGTGTCCAAGCCACCTGGCAGAGCTGGGGCTCTCCATCCAGACCCCATGTCCCTTCTTGTCCTGATGTCCAACCTTGCCCTCTGCTTCCCAGGTATGAGAAGATGATCAGTGGGATGTACCTGGGGGAGATTGTCCGGAACATCCTGATGGACTTCACCAAGCGGGGGCTGCTCTTCCGGGGCCGCATCTCCGAGAGGCTGAAGACCAGAGGCATCTTTGAGACCAAGTTCCTGTCCCAGATAGAAAGGTGAGGTCCCTCAGCACCACCTCTGGCCCATCAGATCAGAGATGTGGTTTGGAGAAGTGTTCCCAGGGCTTTGGGAGAGGTCCTGAGCACCCAGCCTGGTGGTACAGGGTGGGGTGGCACAGATAAGGCAGCAAAATCCTCCTGGTTCTGCATGCTGAGAGACAAGGAAGCTGCCTGGGGCTGGCCACCAGCACCTCTTCATCACTGGCCCTGGGCACAGAGGGGCCACTTGCTGTCCCAGCTGCCCTGCTCTGAGCTGCTGCCCTTGTCCTGGAACAGCCTCACTGCCGGGGCTGCAACCTCAGGGCTGAGAGCTGAGCTTAGAGAGGGCTTCTCTGGAGCCCCTTCAGGCAGTGCCACCCAAGCCAGGAGGGCCCTGCAGGAGGTAGCTGAGCCGGGGGGAGCCGCCCACATGAGCTGCCTCCCCCCCGTGGCTGCCTCCCCCCGTGGCTGCCTCCCCCCTAACGCCGCCTGTTCCCGGTGTCCCCCCCAGCGACTGCCTGGCGCTGCTGCAGGTGCGCTCCATCCTGCAGCACCTGGGGCTGGAGAGCACCTGCGACGACAGCATCATCGTCAAGGAGGTCTGCACGGTGGTGGCTCGGCGGGCAGCGCAGCTCTGCGGGGCCGGCATGGCCGCCGTGGTGGACAAGATCCGGGAGAACCGCGGCCTGGACTTCCTCAAGGTCACGGTGGGCGTGGATGGGACCCTCTACAAGCTGCACCCTCAGTGAGTGGGCTCGGGGCTCTCAGGTCGTCCCCCCTCCAAGGGAGCCTCCTTCCTGCTGGGGGTGGTGCTGCCCGGCTTGGGTGCCAAGTGTGGGAAGCTGGAGAGGGGAGGAGGTGCTTTGGGGTCTCCAGGGTTGCTGGTAGGTGGCTGAGATAAAGTTGGTCAAGGGGCAGCAAGGACCAGGTGCTCCCTGAAGGATGAGACACTGAGGCAGGTGACACAGCAGGGGCCAGCCAGGACACAGCCCTGTGGTAGCTGAGGCTGTGCCGGCCCCGAGGTGGTGACCCAGAGGTGGTGGCCTAGAGGTTGGAAGCAGGAGTCCACATCCTGAGGGAAAGGCAGGGAGATGAGGCAGGGCTGTCACCCCACGAGCTGGACCAAGGAGTCCATGGCCAAGCAGACTTTGCCTGAGCTGAAGGTTGGTTCTCCATGGACAGTGTCACTCAGATGAGGACTAAAGGCACAGGGCTGAGCCTAAGCAGGGCTTGGTGGCCCATGGATGGAGTGAGGGCTCTGGAGATCCCTCCAGAGGAGGCTGGTCAGGGCTGTTAGTGCTCTCAGGGCTTGGTGGGGCTAGAGAAGGGGCTGGGTTTGGTGCTCAGTGCAGGGACAGCAGGAACAGTATGCTGTGGAGGAGCGGGAGTGTGTTGTGCCGTGTCCAGGAGGTCCTGGCTGCCCCCTCCCTGGAGGTGTCCAAGGCCAGGCTGGATGAGGCCTTGCATGACCTGGGCTGGTGGAACTGGATGATCTCCAACATCTTCCAGCTCAAACCATTGACTCTATGAACCTATGGCTTGAGATGAGGCATGGAGATGCCTCCTTTCCAAGTGCCTCCCACTGTCCAGCTCTCCTCCCTCCCTCCCTCCTCCTCTCCCTGGAGCACCAGTGGAGTTCCCGGGGGCAGCTCTGTGGCCCCGAGGTGCTCTGCTCCCCGAGGTGCCTTCAAGCTTTCTCTCTTCCTTCTCTCCTTGCACCCCGCAGCTTCTCCACCGTGATGCAGGAGACAGTGAAGCAGCTGTCCCCGAAGTGCGAGGTGACCTTCCTGCAGTCGGAGGATGGCAGCGGCAAGGGCGCGGCGCTGATCACGGCGGTCGCCTGCCGCATCCGGGAGGCCGGGCAGCGGTAGAAGGCAGGAGGTTTGCCACCAGCTTGGGTTCCAGCACAACCAGGACCTTTCCCTCCCCGGTTCTCCCTCGCCCCTCCGTACACACACACACGCGTGGCCTCCCCTCGCCCTCAGGCTCTTCGCTTTCCTCCCCCTCCCGCGGTCTCACCGCTGGTGGCGCTCGGAGCTGGCCGTGAGCTCTGCGCGGGGCTGCGCGGCGAGCAAAGCTGGAAGCGGCTCCTGCCTCTGCACCTCCCGAGTCAGAGCTGGGCCTGGGCCGCTTGCAGCCTCCAGCCACCCCCAGGTGCCCTCCCCCCGCACCTTCTAATCACTCTCCCCCTTCCCCCGAGGGCACGGCTGGGCTGCCTCAGACACTGCAGCGTCACTTTACAAGTCCCTGCTCCCGGAGCTGTCCGTGGGAGCCCTGAGCCTGTCCCTGCTCCCCGGAGCTGTCCGTGGGAGCCCTGAGCCTGTCCCTGCTCCCCGGAGCTGTCCGTGGGAGCCCTGAGCCTGTCGCTGCTGTAGGAAGCAAACCTCTAACGACTAAGGGCTGAAGACCTCTGTTACAGTCTTTTCCCCTGCTCGAGGCTGTGTTACTGCCATGAAAGCCATGAGAACTCTCCAAGCACAGGGTGCAGAGGGTCTCCTGGCACTGCTGCCAGGCTGCACCGCCAGGCACCGCGGAGCTGCTGGGTCCCTGGGGGAGGAGCCTCCCCTCCTCCCCTCTAACCACCCCAGCAGAGCACAGTGCCTGGAGACGATCTGGGGGCTCAGGGTCGGCTCCCATTTCCCAACCTCTCACCTGCACCACCTGGGGCCATGGCATGTGTGTGTGTGTGGCTGTGTTACCCCCTGGAAACCACTAGCTCCCTTCCCTGGTGCACAAGGAGCCACCACCAGCACCACCTCCACCACCAGCACCACCACCACCAGCACCACCTCCACCAGGGGCCAGCTGTGGCCGGCCGTGGAGCTGCCCGTGGTGGGGTGAGGTTGTTTTGTTTGTTGTCTGTGAAGTAGTTTTGCATCTTCAAAAGCCTTCTAGAGACACCCTGGGGGTCTGCACCTGTGTGTTGCTGTGCCAGGAGGGTCACACCGTGCCCAGGCTGGGGTTGGGGGGTGCAGGGCCTGGCTTGGACCTCTGCTGCTGCTGGCACGGTGCCTGCAGAGAACCTGAGCTGCTTTGCTTCTCTTGTTGTTATTGTTTGGTTTGGTTTGGTTGGTTTGTTTTAATTTGGCATTTTCTTGAGGCAGTCTGGAGGCAGGGAGCCCAGGCTGCTGGGGAGGCTTGCCCCAGGCCTTTGGGCAGCCTGGCTTTGTCACCAGAGCAAAAGGGAAAGGCAGAAGGGCAGAGCCGTGGGGCTGCTGGCATCAGGCTGGCTTTGAGCTCAGGAGAGGGTTTGCTTTGTCCCCTGCCCGCAGCCTGGCTCTGGAAGGAGCCACTGCAGCGTGGGGGGAGGTAACACCAAGCTCTGCAGGGCTCTGTGGCCCAGCCTCTGGGCTGGCCTGGTCCCACAGATGCTGGGCACTGGCTCAGCACCCAATTCTGCCAGAGGCACCAGGAAGGCAACCTTGGCTTGTTGGTGAAGTCAGGAGCAGGTGGCACCTCCTGTCCCCTTGGCATCCTCAGGGCTGCCCACAAGTGTTCCCAGGGACATGTGTGCCTGGAGAATCCCCTGGCGTGCCCAGAACATCCCTCTGCGTGCCCAGAGTGTCCCTCTGCGTGCCCATAGTGTCCCTCTGCGTGCCCAGAGTGTCCCTCTGCGTGCCCATAGTGTCCCTCTGCGTGCCCAGAGTGTCCCTCTGCGTGCCCATAGTGTCCCTTTGGGTGCCCAGAGTGTCCCTCTGCATGCCCATAATGTCTCTTTGGGTGCCCAGAGTGTCCCTCTGCGTGCCCATAATGTCTCTTTGGGTGCCCAGAGTGTCCCTCTGTGTGCCCAGAGTGTCCCTCTGTGTGCCCAGAGTGCCCCTTTGGGTGCCCATAGTGTCACTTTGAGTGCACATAGTGTCCCTTTGGGTGCCCACAGTGTCCCTTTGTGAGCCCAGTGTCCCATTGTGTGCCCATAGTGTCCCTTTGGGTGTCCATAGAGTTCCTTTGGGTGCCCATGATGTCACTTTGGGTGCCCATAGCATCCCTTTGGGTGCCTATCCCATCCCTCTGCATGCCTGTAGTGTCCCTTTATGTGCCCATAATGTCCCTCTGGGTGCCCATAGTGTCCCTTAGGGCATCCACAGAGTTCCTTTGGGTGCCCACAGTGTCACTTTGGGTGCCCATAGTGCCCCTCTGTGTGCCCATAGTGTCCCTTAGGGCATCCCTAGAGTTCCTTTGGGTGCCCACAGTGTCACTTTGGGTGCCCATAGTGCCCCTCTGCGTGCCCATAGTGTCCCTTAGTGCATCCATAGAGTTCCTTTGGGTGCCCACAGTGTCCCTTTATGTGCCCATCCCATTCCTCTGCGTGCCCATAGTGCCCCTTTGGGTGCCCATAGTGTCCCTCTGCATGTCTGTAGTGTCCCTTTGGGCATCCATGGAGTTCCTTTGGGTGCCCACAGTGTCCTTTCATGTGCCCATAGTGCCCCTTTGGGTGCCCATAGTGCCCTTTGAGTGCCCATAGTGCCCCTTTGGGTGCCCACAGTGTCCTTTCATGTGCCCATAGTGCCCCTTTGGGTGCCCATAGTGCCCCTTTGGGTGCCCACAGTGTCCCTTCATGTGCCCATAGTGCCCCTTTGGGTGCCCATAGTGCCCCTTTGGGTGCCCATAGCGCCCCTTTGGGTGCCCATCCTGTCCCCCTGCATGCCCAGCATCCCTTTACACGAGGCAGTGGGAGGCAGAGCCCAGGACGCCCCAAATGCTGCAGTTCTCTGCCTGGGTGAGCAGAGGTGCACAGCTGGGGGAGGGGTGGGGTGGGGGGGGGTTGTGGCTGTAAATATTTAGCAGAAATTAATGGAATTCCAGTGATGTACAAAAAAAAGAGGGGGAGAGAGAGAGAGAGAGGGGGAGAGAGAGCTGAACACTGATGAAGAGCTCCCAGGAGCAGCCCTTCAGCTTGGAGGAGAGAGTTGTAGTCTATTTTAAGGTCTATTTTTATACTGCTTGGGGGTACCCAAAGTCTCTCTTCTGTGTTGGGGGAGGCCAGGGGGTTGGAAGCAAAGCTTTTGTTGTTGGTTTGGTTTGTTTTTTAAAGCAAAAGGAAAAAATAGACTCTTTTTTTTTTGGGGGGGGGGGAGGGGGGGAAGGGAGGGGTTGGGGGGGTGGAGATTTGAAATGCTTAGAGAGATTTTATTTTATTTTTTAATTAATTATTAATTATTATTATTATTATTATTAATGAATGATGATGATGATGATGAAGCTTCAAGACAATGGTCAGGAAAACAATCCAATGTGACAGAGCTGCTGGAAGGAGGCTGAGCTGAGGCAGTGGGGGGGGGGGGGGCGGGCAGGAGATGGCTGGAGGGTGATGCAGGAATCCTCTAACCTGGTCCCAAGCAGCTGTGGCTGAGCCTATGCTCAGCTTTCTGCCTGCTGAGACAGCCCTGGGCTGGCCTGCTGCAGCCCGCAGGGGGTGGCACCGCTGCAGCCCGCAGGGGGTGGCACCGCTGCAGCCTACCCAGCTGGACCCTTCTGGAGCAGGCAGCAGCGAGCTCCAGCTTCATGCAGCTGCAGTTCTGGGGGGGGAGAATGGGGAAAGTTGGGACTGGGGAGCAGCTGTTGCAGCTGGTTCAGGCTCCAGGTCAGCAAATGGTTGGAGCAGGTGACTGCAAGCAGGGGAAGGGCAGGGCAGGAGCTGGCGAGCCAGGAGCGAGGTCACTGTGCTCTGCTTGCGGCAAAGGGGGGGCTGCGGCTCTGCAGGAGCAGGAGGGATCAGCCCTGAGCTCACAGAGCAGGGTGCTGAGCACCTCTCCTCTCCTGGAGCAGGGAAGAGCAGCCCCCAGCTCACAGGGGGAAGTGCTGAGCACCTCTCCTCTCCTGAGCAGGGAAGAGCAGCCCCCAGCTCGCAGAGCAGGGTGCTGAGCACCTCTCCTCTCCTGGAGCAGGGAAGAGCAGCCCCCAGCTCACAGGGGGAAGTGCTGAGCACCTCTCCTCTCCTGAGCAGGGAAGAGCAGCCCCCAGCTCGCAGAGCAGGGTGCTGAGCACCTCTCCTCTCCTGGAGCAGGGAAGAGCAGCCCCGAGCACCAGGAGCTGCAGCCTCTGGCCTGGGGCAGCAGCAGCTCCGTGGGGCTGCCACAGCCAAGGAGCAGGAGCTGAAGCTCAAGGACAGAGAGCTCTAACCGCTGGGTGAGGTCAGGGAAGGGCTCTGGCTGGGTACCTGCCTGGAGCTTCTCCAGGCTCCTGCCATGCTTGAAGGCTTTCTGCTTCCCCTCTGCTCTGACTCAGGGTGAGGTGGGGGCTGAGATGCTCCCAGCTCCAGAGCAATGCTTGAGGCGTTGCCAGGGGCCCCAGCTGCCACCCTGGGCCTCGGCTGCGGGTGGCAGGAGGGGGTTTTAGCAGGCACTGGGAGAAGGTTGTGCTCCTGTGGGTCCCAGAGGGGCTGAGCTGCTGCTGTACAGTCGGATTGTAACCCGAGGGGGGGCTGCGGCCCCACACCGGAGGGCGGCTGTGGGGCTGGGCTGTGAGTGTGGTGCAAATGAAGAAGGGAAGGTTCAGTCCTAACTCTTGATATGAAGGGAAGCTCCAATCCTCCCGGGCAGGGGCAGGCAGCTCAGCTTGCCCAGGCTGGCCCTTCCCTGCAGGGAGAAGTGCTGCTGTGTGGATTTTGGGATGGCTTTTGCTTTCCCTTGGTTCCTCCCACGGGGATGCATTTTCCTTGCTCTCCTGCCCTGCTGCCGGCTCCTCCTCTGGCCTCCCCAGCGGGACGGGGGCAGGGCCCTTCCCCTCTTGTCGGCTGGAGACACCAGCCTTGCCTCCCTGGCAGCTCCTCCTGGCACAGGGGGCAGGAGGTGATTGTCACCTGAAAAAATAAATACAGGCCATAAAAGTGTAAAAATAGCAAATGGCTGAACCGTGCAGGAGCAATTTGCCTCTCCCCCGGGGGGAGGCCAAGGCTGTGTAGGCAGAGCCTTGAGGTCACTGACCCAGGGTGGATGAAGAGCTCCCAGAGGGGGTGAGGAGCACCCAGGGTGGATGAGGAACACTCAGGGTGGATGAGGAGCAGCCAGAGGGGGTGAGGAGCACCCAGGGTGGATGAGGAGCACCCAGTGGGGATGAGGAACACCCAGGGTGGATGAGGAACACTCAGGGTGGATGAGGAGCACTCAGGGGGGATGAGGAGCAGTCAGAGGGGATGAGGAAGACCCAAAAGGGATGAGGAGCACCCAGGGTGGATGAGGAGCAGCCAGAGGGGATGAGGAAGACTCAGAGGGGATGAGGAGCACCCAGGGTGGTTGAGGAACACTCAGGGTGGATGAGGAGCAGCCAGAGGGGATGAGGAAGACCCAGAGGGGATGAGGAGCACCCAAAAGGGATGAGGAGCACCCAGGATGGATGAGGAAGACCCAGAGGGGATGAGGAGCACCCAGGATGGATGAGGAAGACCCAGAGGGGACGAGGAGCACCCAAGTGTGCAGAGCTCCAGCCAGGAAGCAACTCAGGGGCACTTTGCCCTGCCCTGGCTTGGTGCCACCACCTTTCACTGCCTGTTATCAGGCAATGCAAACAGCCCCGGGCTATCAGAGATAAGGGGGTGAGAAGGTCCAGCTGAGAGTGCCAGAGCTCCCAGGGCCCCCTGCAGTGGCTCCAAGCCAGCAGTGCAGTAGAGCAGCACAGCCTTGGTCTCTCCCTCCTCCCCACAGCCTCCCCCAGGGAAGAAACCTCTGGGGCAGATCCTTCTGCTGGAGACAAGCCCTGGCAGAAGGTCAGGGAGAGGCAATCCCTGCAGGTCGTTTGGGGGTCAGATCAGAGCCAAAACTCTTTGTGACCTCCTTGCCCAGGGTCCAGGCAAAGAAAATGCATCCTCAGGTGGGAGTGGGCTGTGGGGGTGGGGGGTGTTAACTAAAGCCAAAGAGCTGCTGGGCTGCTGGCAGGAGCGAGGGCAGCTGCACCTGGTGTTGTTCTTTGGTGTTTACAATATTTATTTGTAGGACTTGCTGCAATTCTCGGATAGAGGTGTCCTTATTTTTGTACTTTTCATACCCTCCCCTCCCCCTCCCCACCCCCCAGTGTGGTGTTGTACCCCTCAGCTCCCCCCTGCCACCATTGCTGCTCCTAGTGACAAATAAAGAGAGAAGAAAACCGAGCAGGGGCAAGCTGTGATGCGTTTGGGTTCCTGCCCCCTGCCCCCGGGCAGGGAGGAGCTTCCCTGCACGACCAGGAGGGTGAGGGAGGGCACAGAGAATGGTTTGGCTTGGGAAAGCTCTCTGAGAGCATCCAGCCCAACCCCACCCTGGACACCGAGCCCAGGCTCCAGCTGCCACGGCCACAGGGCCCTGCAGCACCTCCAGGCATGGGGACTGCACCCCCCCGGCGGCCTGGGCCAGCCCTGACCGCTCTGGCAGCAGAGACATTTTTGCTCGTCTCCAGCCTGCAGCTCCCCTGGCACAGTTCCAGCTGCTTTCCTCTCCTTCTGTCACCTGGGAGCAGAGCCCAGCCCCCACCTCGCTGCAACCTCCCTTCAGGGAGTTGGAGCCAGCAGCAATCCCCTCAGCCGCCTCTTGCAGCAAAGAATTTCCCCTCAGATCCAGGCTAAGGAAGGAGCAGGAGAGCCAGAGGGCAAGGGCTGGAGGCATTAAGTAAGTCCAAGAGGAGTCTCCTGGCAGTTCCTGCTCCACACCACCTCCCCCCACCCTGCAGGGGGTGGTTCCCATGGGGTGCAGGCCAGGATCTGGACCTGAAGGGGAGGTGTGGAGCTCTCAGCACAAAGCAGGAGGCCCCTGCAGCACAGCTTGGGCTTCAACCCTGCCTTCCAAAGCCCCTGGGCCTCTGCCACCACACCGAGGCAGCCTGGATTTCTTCCACTGAGCCCAAGGAGCCTTAAAGCCCTGGATAAAGAAACAAACCCTGCTTGAAGCTGCTGGGAGGGCTGGGGGACAGGAAGGTGCCCAGGAGCCAGCAGTGTGCCCTGGGGGCCAAGAAGGCCTCAGTGGTGTCCTGGGGGGCAGGGAGGAGAGGGTGGGCAGCAGGGCAAGGGAGGCTCTGCTGCCCCTCTGCCCTGCCCTGGGGGGGGGCACAGCTGCAGTCCTGGCTCCAGCTCTGGGCTCCCCAGCTGCAGAGCTTGGGAAGTGCTGGGGAGAGCCCAGGGCAGGCTGGGAAGCTGCTGAGGGGCCTGGAGCAGCTCTGGCAGCAGCAGAGGCTGAGAGGCCTGGGGCTGAGAGCCTGCAGCAGAGCAGCCCCAGAGGGGAGCTGAAGGAGCTGTGGGGGGCAAGAGGCTGGGGCCAGACTCTGCTGAGTGGTGCCCAGGGCCAGGCCAAGGGGCAGGAAGTGGCAGCCAGGAGATGCCACTGGGAGAGGAGGAGCAAGGAGTTTGGTGTGAGGGTGCTGGAGGCCTGGAGCAGGCTGCCCAGAGAGGTTGTGGAGTCTCCTGGGGAGAGCTTCCAACCCGCCCTGGGCACTGTGCCCCTGGGCAAGCTGCTGTGGGTGCCCTGCTGGAGCAGGGGCTGGGGTTGGGTGAGCTCCAGAGCTCCCTTCCCACCCCTCCAGGCTGGGCCTCCTGCAGTATCTTAACCCCAAGCCTGATGCAGATCAATGCCTGCCAACTCCTCTGCTTTCTGCTTCCCAGCCAGTGTGGCACAAGCCCAGGTCACCCAGGGCTGTGCCCAGGGCTGAACTGAGCAGCAGGAGCTGCTCCTGGCAGTGAGGACAGACACTGGTGAGAGCTCCACTGGAAATCCTTTATTGACCAGTTGCCATCTTTGTCTCTCTCACCCAGCAGAGCTGTTGTTGCTTGGGGGTTTACTTCACCCCTTGTGACAAAGTACAAATGGTTTAGATACTTCTCTGACAACATTAAAAAAATAGGCCCCTGAAGAGGCAAAGTCCCCCTTGGAATCCCCAACCCCCAGAGATCCTGCTGTAAGAATCCCAAACTGCAGCAGCCCAAACATAAAACCCAACAGAAAGGACACAGAGGGGAGACCCTCCAGCCCCCCAGCTGGCTCCTCAGCCCCAGGGGAAAGCAATTCCTTGTTCCCAGCTCCCCCCCTTGGATCCTGTGACCTTGCTCAGCTGATGATGTGAAGCTTGAACACATCCAACCCCAAAAGGCACTCAAAGGCCACAAGTTCCTGAGCTAAAAAGGGGAGCAGCAGTCCCCAACGACAAACAAAACAAACAGGAACCCAGTTAAAAATGGTTTAAAAACCTGGGATTTGGCTCATGGGAGTGCAGGAAGCTTTCAGCAGGATCCCAGCTGGAAGCTGCTGCTTGAAGGACAGACTCAAAGCAATCTTGAGAGCAGGTTGGGGGGGGGGGGGAAGCAGTGAGAATTCACTCCTGAGCAGCTTCCTCAGCAAAGGCCTCTGCTAAGAATGGTAAAGATTTGCTGCAAGGTAAAAAAAAAACCAGGCCCAAGAACAGGAAAGGGGGGGGGGGGAGCTGCCATCAAGGCTTAAACCCAAGCAGGTTTGAAAAGGGGTGCAGGCAGAGAACCAACAAAAAGCTGCCAGGCAACATTCCCAGGGCCGGGCTCGGGCCGAGGGGGAAAGGAGCACAGGGAGAAGCAGGAGGAGGGTCTGGTATGTACAGGTCAGCCAGGGAAAGCCCCAAAGCAACAGAACTAACTGGCTGGAGCCACCTGTGCCACCACAGGGGCCAGACTCCGGCAGGGAGGCTGCTGAGGTGGCCTCCACACAGATTCCCTCTCTCCAGTTTGGCTCAGTTTTGGCCCAGAGACAGGAAGGGAAGACCCCCAGGGACGGAAGGGCTGCGGCCCAGCGACGCCCAGCAGCAGGCACAGGGCCTGGGGGGAGCAGGGTTTGGCCTCCAGAGGTGCTGAGCCTCTCCTCAGGTCTGCATAGGAAGGTACTAAGGCCATGAATGTTTGCTACAGTGAGAGGCCTTGGCTGCTGCCCCAGCCCTGGGCAGCCTCAGGCCTCAGGGTGCTCCGGCAGGGCCTCGCCCTCAGCCCTCTTCTCCGGGGAGGTGTACAGGAAGTTGCAGCAGATGTAGAGGGGGAAGATCAGGAGCCTGCTGTCCAGGTTCATCACCACCTGCTCCTGGGAGGCAGACAGAGGGGACATGAGCACAGAGAGTGGGGCTCAGCATCACAGAGCTGCTGGGGATGGAAAAGCCCCTGAGAGCATCCAGCCCGAGACCCAACCCCAGCATGGACCCCAAACCATGGCCCCCGCTGCCATGCCCTTGGAGGGTCCTTGCAGCCCATCTGCTGCACTCTGTGACTCTATCGACCCTCACAGGGCCCTGCAGTGGTTACACTGCAAGCCCTACCCCCACCTGCCACCCCCTGCTTCAGATTCCACCTGAGTGACCGCCCCAGGAGTCCTCCTCAGCAGTGCTGCTGCCTTCTCAGCGTTGTTCTCATGCCTGGGACTCCACAGTTCAGGGTGCCCAGCCACTAAGGGCCCCAAGCTTACCTGATCCTTCTCAAGGGTCAGGATCTGGTAGCCTGTGGTTCTGCTGCAGATCACTTTCCCACTGCTGTCAAAGGAGGCCAGGCGTAACCTAGGGACACAACAGCTGCTTGAGTTTCCTGCAGCTGAAGGTTTCCAGCACCAGGAGCTTCTCCTGGGGAGACCAAAGTGTGAGGTGTAAGGAACTTGGTGGCAGCCAGGCAGCCAGCCCTGGGAGCCCCAGCACAAGAGACATGGAGCTGCTGCAGAGAGCCCAGAGGAGGACACCCAGATGGGCACTGGCAGCACAGGAGGCCGAGGGCAGCATCCAAAGCAGTGTGGCCAGAGGTGGAGAGAGGGGATCCCGACATGGAGCTGCTGGAGCAAGCTCTGGAGGCCACAAGACCATCAAGAGGGCAGCAGAACCTCCCCTGTGAAGCCAGGCTGGGAGAGCTGGGGCTGTTCAGCCTGGAAAAGGCTTCAGGGAGACCTTGGAGCTGCATTTCACTCTCTGCAGGAGACCTACAGGCAGGCTGGGGAGGGACTGCTTAGAAGGGGCTGTGGGGATGGGCCCAGGGGCAAGGGATTGAAAGTGGAGCAGGGCAGAGTGAGGTTGGCCATCAGGAGAAGCTCTGCACAGGGAGGCTGGGGAGACACTGGAGCAGGCTGCCCAGGGCTGGGGCTGAGGCTCCATCCCTGGAGCCATTCAAGCTCAGCCTGGCTGTGCCCCGGGGCAGCCTGCTCCAGCTGGAGAGGTCCCTGCCGAGCGCAGGGGTGGGGAGGACCCTGGGGGCGGACCGGAAGGCGAGGCTGCGGCGCGGCTGCAGGCTGACGCTGCCGCTGCAGGGCTGGCTCAGGGTGTTCCTCCTGAAGACGATGTAGCGATTGGTGTAGGTCACCAGCAGGTCCAGCCCGAAGTTGAAGCCGGTCCAGCGCCAGCAGTACTGCAGAGACAGGAGAGAGCAGGCCTGAGGGCTGGCCAGGGCTGAAGAGCACTTCGTGGAGTCAGGGAATGGGTTGGGCTGGAAGGGAGCACAAAGCTCATCCAGCTCCAAGCCCCTGCCATGGGCAGGGACACCTCCCACCGGCACAGGCTGCTCAGGGCCTCATCCAGCCTGGTCCTGAACACCTCCAGGCAGGAGGCAGCCACAGCCTCCCTGGGCAGCCTGGGCCAGGCTCTCCCCACCCTCATCATCAACAATTTCTTCCTCCTCTCCACTCTCAGTCTCCCTTCTCCCAGCTCAAAGCCATTGTCCCTCAGCCTGGCACTCCCAGTCCTTGTCCAAACTCCCTCCCCAGCTCTCCTGGAGCCCCTTCAGCTACTGGAAGGCTGCTCTGAGGTCTCCCTGGAGCCTTCTCCTCTCCAGCCTGAACAGCCCCAACCCTCCCAGGCTGTCCCCACAGGGGAGGTTCTGCAGCCTCTGATCATCTTGGTGGCCTCCTGGACACTTTCCAGTCCTTGTGCTGGGGGCACTGGAGCTGGGGGCAGTGCTGCAGGGGGGGTCTCAGCCAGAGCACAGGAGGCAGAATCCCCTCTCTCATCCACTTCTCCAGTGATTTGAGCCCAGGCAGATGATTCTCAGCCACAGCTGTGGTGGAATCAGGATCCCTGCCAGCACCGGCATGGATCACAAGATGTCCCAGGAGGCCTCCACTCCCCGTGGCAGCCAAGCCCTGCAGGCAGGTATCTGCTCAAGGCTCAGCAGCAGCTGCCTTCCAGACACAACCAGAGAGAAGTGGATCTAAGCCACTTCTGCACTCGACAGCTGGTGCTGGGCAGCCCTGAGCTGCATGCTTGAGCCACTCCCTGCAGTAAAACACCCTGAGGTGCACTGGCTGCAGGGGCAGAACACCACGGCTTCTGTTGGTTGGGTTTGCTTCCACAAGCCAAGGGAACTGAAAGCTCTGAGAACCACAGAGTGCTTTCGATGGGCAGGGACCTCCCAGGCTCATCCAGCCCAAGCCCCTGCAGCCAGCAGGGACACCCCCAGCCACAGCAGGCTGCTCACAGCCCCAACCAACCTGACCTGATCACCAGGGATGGGGCAGCTCCCAGCCCTCTGGGCACCCTCAGTGGCAAACATTGCTTCTGTCTCTCCAAGTCTCCCTCTTTCAGTTCAAACCATGTCCCCCTGTCCTGTCCCCACAGGCCCTGCTCAAAACTCTGTCCCCAGCTTCCTGCCCAGCCCTTGAAGGCCACCAGAAGGTCTCCCTAGAGCCTTCTCTTCCCCAGGCTGAACAACCCCAGTTCTCCCAGCCTGGCCTCCCAGCAGAGGGCTTCCAGCCCTGCCAGCACTGCTGTGGCCTCCTCTGGCCCTCCAGCAGGTCCCTGCCTGTGCTGAGGGCTCCAGGGCTGCTCCAGCACTGCAGGGAGGTCTCAGCAGAGCACAGCAGAGGGCAGAATCCCCTCCCTGCCCCTGCTGCCCACACTGCTGGGGATCAGCCCAGGGCATGGCTGGTTCTGGGGCTCCTGTCCAGCTCTGCACCCCCCAGCACCCCTATGTCCTTCTCCTCAGAGCTGCTCTCCAGCCCTTCACTCCCAGCCCAGGTTGGTACCAGGGGTTGCCCAGACCTTGCACTGGGCCTGGCTGAAGCTCAGAGTCACTCCTGGCCCACAGGAGGGGTCTGGCTGTCCCCAGCACACACTGCATGCAGGGACTCCTTCCCCAGCTCAGAAGGTGCTCCTGTCTCAGGACTCTGCTCCAGCTGGGTCCCAGCTGTGCCTGCACCCCCTCCTTCCACACAGTGGAAGCCCTTCCAAGCATGGCCTTGCCTGCAGCCCCAGAGCACAGTGAGAGCCCCAGAGCACAGTGAGAGCCCCAGAGCACAGTGAGAGCCCCAGAGCACAGTGAGAGCCCCAGAGCACAGTGAGAGCCCCAGAGCACAGTGAGAGCCCCAGCTCCTCTCACAGCACAAGGAGCACAGCTCAATGCCCTCAGTGCAGCAGCTGGGTGCTGCAGGCTGCAGGGAAGGCCCACAAGCCTGGCAAGCACTCAGCATGCCCAGCACAGGTCCAGCTGTGCAGAGCCTCAGCCCTGGGCCACACTTACATCACCATCCTTGGCCAGCTTCCGACCACACCTCATGCTGTTTCCTTCCAGCTCCTCCTTGTTTATTTCCTGAGGCCTACAAGAAAACAGAAGGGCATCTTCAAGGACAGTGGAAGAGCTCTGGGTGGTGCTTTCAGACAATCACAGAGCTGCTGAGGCTGGGAGAGACTTTTCAGGCGATTCAGTCCAACCCTGAGCCAGCACTGCCCCAGCACCACCACCCCATGGCCCTCAGCACCACAGCTCCAGGGCTCTGGGAACCCTCCAGGGGTGGGGACTGCACCACTGCCCTGGGCAGCCTGGCACAGGCCTGGACAAACCTTTCCAGGAGGAAATTGTTCCTCATGGCCAACCTGAGCCTCCCCTGGGGCACCTTGAGGCTGTTTCCTCTCATTCTGTCACTTGTACCTTAGGACCTGAGCCCAAACCCCACCTGGCCTCCTCCCAGCCTCCTCTTCTCCAGCCTCAACCCCCCCAGCTGCTCCTCCCCAGCCCTGCTCTCCAGACCCTTCCCCAGCTCTGTTGCCTTTCTCTGGCCCTGCTCCAGCCCTCAGTGTCCTTCTGGCAGTGAGGGGCCTAAAAGTGGCCCCAGAACGTGAGGTGTGGCCCAAGTCCATTGGCTGGGCACAGACACACATCAGAGCTCCTGCAAAGGGCTGCAGAGCAGCAGAGCTGTGGAGAACCAGCCACAGAGAGCTTGTGGAAGGTTTCTCAGGCAGCTGGGTATGCAGCTGGGCTAAAAAGAGTTCACTACAGTGGCCATGGAGTGCTCTGAGCCTCTGGAAGCTGTCACCCTACACCAAGGTGAACTTGGTACACTCTACAGGTTCCACTGCTGCTTTGCCACCTACAACACTCTGGCAGAGGCAGCAGCAGTCACCAGCCTTGGACTGCCAGGGCTGTGCTCATACATCATGGAATGGGTTGGGCTGGAAGGGAGCTCAAAGCTCATCCAGCTCCAGCCCCCTGCCATGGGCAGGGACACCTCCCACCAGCCCAGGCTGCTCAGGCCTCATCCAGCCTGGCCTGGAACACCCCCAGGCAGGAGGCAGCCACAGCCTCCCTGGGCAGCCTGGGCCAGGCTCTCCCCACCCTCAACCTCAACAATTTCCTCCTCATCTCCAGGCTCAGTCTCCCCTCTCCCAGCTCAAAGCCACTGTCCCTTGTCCTGGCACTCCCAGCCCTTGTCCAGAGTGCCTCCCCAGCTCTCCTGGAGCCCCTGCAGGTCCTGGAAGGCCTCCAGGCTGCAGAGCCCCAGCTCTCCCCTGGCTGCAGACAGGGTGACAGCAGTAACCAAAGCAGCAGAAAGCTCTGGAGTCCCACTGAGGACTAAGATCTCCAGAGAGTGTTGAACAAGGCAGAAGGCAACTCCTCATGCACAAACCCTTGCTCCAACACAAAGAACAGTTGCACATCCTCCCTCCCAAGTCCTCAGAGCCACAGGCACCTCCCTGCATGGTGCCAGCCCAGCCTGCCAGAGGAATGAGCTCAGCACATCACCAACATTTATCTGCCTGGGGATCATGAGCTGTGGCCTGGAGCCACCACAGCTGAGCTGCACAGAGCCACAGGGGAGCACTCCATGGGCAGCCCCCTCTGCCTCCCACACAGCTCCAGAGAACACCATGTCCAAGGACAAGCAGCCCAGCCTAGAGCACACAGCAGCCTGCATGCCAGCCTGAAGCTACTGCAGCCAGAGCCCCTGCCTCCCACTGCTGCCAGGGAGAGGCCTTGGCAATGAGCACGGCACCCAGGCCTGGGGACCCCAGCAGAAGGACACAGAGCTGCTGGAGGGAGGCCAGAGGAGGCCACAAAGATGCTCCAAGGGCTGGAGCAGCTCTGCTGGGAGCACAGGCTGAGGGAGCTGGGGCTGTGCAGCCTGCAGAGGAGAAGGCTCCAGGGGCACCTCAGAGCTGCCTGCCAGGAGCTGAAGGGATCCTGCAGGAAGGCTGCAGAGAGACTTTTGCTGAGGGGGTCTGGAGCCAGGCCAAGGGGGAATGGATTGAAGCTGAGGCAGAGCAGGGTTAGAGTGGAGCTGAGGAAGAAGTTGTTCATTGTGAGGGTGGGGAGAGTCTGGCCCAGGCTGCCCAGGGAGGCTGTGGCTGCCTCCTGCCTGGGGGTGTTCCAGGCCAGGCTGGATGAGGCCTTGAGCAAGCTGTGCTGGTGGGAGGTGTCCCTGCACATGGGGGGGAGTTGGAGGAGATGGTCTCTGAGGTCCCTTCCAAGCTGAGCCACTCTGGATTCCCTGATGCTATGAACACCAGGAGCTGGGCAAACAGATGCCTGCTGCTAAGTACAACTTCATCTGCCCAAGAGCTTCCCTTTTAGCTCTCCAACCCCATGGAAGCCTCCTGCTCAAGAGGGGGAAGCAGACCAGCAAGGAACACTGGAGAAACTGCTGAGCCCAGGAGCTGGGCAGCAGTGCTGCAGCTGGACAGGGAAGCTGTGACCCCAGCACCTTCACTTCAGCTTTGAATGGGAAACTGCACTCCCAGAAGTGCCTCTGACAGCTGACAACTACTGCAGCACTCACCCTGCACCAAAAGACACCCAAAAATCACAGGCTGCTGGCTCCTGCCTGAATCTGGATGGCTGTGGGGGATGGCATCAAGCTGTGGGGCCTGCATGATCCAGCCAGAGGGACCTGGCCAGGCTGCAGAGCTGGGCCCAAGGCAGCCTCAGGAAGTCCAACAAGGCCAAGGGCAAGGCTCCTGCAGCTGGGGCAGGGCAATCCCAAGCACAAAGCCAGGCTGGGGGAGGAGTGGCTGAGAGCAGCCTGCAGGAGAAGGCCTTGGGGGTGTCAGTTGGTGACAAAGTCCCCAGGAGCCAGCACTGGGCCCTGGCAGCCCAGAGGCAGCTGAGTGCTGAGCTGCAGCCAGAGCAGGGAGAGCAGCAGCACAGGGAGGGGATTCTGCCCCTCTGCTCTGCTCAGCTCAGAGCCCACCTGCAGCACTGCCTCCAGCTCTGGGGCCCCCAGCACAAGAAGGATCTGGAGCTGCTGGAGAGGCTCCAGAGGAGGCCACCAAGATGATGAGAGGCTGCAGAACCTCCCCTGTGGGGACAGCCTGGGAGAGCTGTGGCTGTTCAGGCTGGAGAGGAGAAGGCTCCAGGGAGAGCTCAGAGCAGCCTTCCAGGACCTGAAGGGGCTCCAGGAGAGCTGGGGAGGGACTTGGGACAAGGGCTGGGAGTGCCAGGCTGAGGGACAATGGCTTTGGGCTGGGAGAGGGGAGACCGAGAGTGGAGATGAGGAAGAAATTGTTGAGAGTGAGGGTGGGGAGAGCCTGGCCCAGGCTGCCCAGGGAGGCTGTGGCTGCCTCTTGCCTGGGGGTGCTCAAGGCCAGGTTGGATGAGGTGGATTTGGCAGGTTTGGGTTAATGTCTGGACCTGATCATCTGAAAGGTCTCTTCCAGGCCTCCTTCACTTTCCAGCCTGCAGTGAGGTGCAGCCATGACCAAGCAAACTCCCTCACCTCTGAGCAGCCACTGCTGGGCCTGTGGAACCCATGGGAGAACAGAAAGAAGTTTGTTTCCTTTCAAAACTCAGTGAACCAGGACTCTGCAGCCTCCTGAGCTGCCATTTACTGTTTACAAATCACATCAAGAACTCAGAGAGAAGATAAAGGCAGGAACAGAGGAGACCCTGAGCCAGTCTGCTCAGACCAGACTGGGAGCAGTGCCTGACAGCCCCAGGCTGTGCTGGCACCCAGGGAGCCCTGGGCAGGCTGCAGAGCTGGGGGAGAGGAACCTCAGGAGGTTCAAGCAGGGCAAAGGCAGGGTCCTGCCCCTGGGGAGCAACAACCTCCTGCAGCAGCACAGCTGAGGGGGAACCTGCTGGGAAGCAGCTCCAGGAGAAGGAGCTGGGGGGGCTGGGGGACAGGAAGGTGCCCAGGAGCCAGCAGTGTGCCCTGGGGGCCAAGAAGGCCTCAGAGGTATCCTGGGGGGCAGGGAGGAGAGGGTGGGCAGCAGGGCAAGGGAGGCTCTGCTGCCCCTCTGCCCTGCCCTGGGGGGACCACAGCTGCAGTCCTGGCTCCAGCTCTGGGCTCCCCAGCTGCAGAGCCTGGGAAGTGCTGGAGAGAGCCCAGGGCAGGCTGGGAAGCTGCTGAGGGGCCTGGAGCAGCTCTGGCAGCAGCAGAGGCTGAGAGGCCTGGGGCTGAGAGCCTGGAGCAGAGCAGCCCCAGAGGGAGCTGAGCAATGCTCAGCAAGAGCTGAAGGAGCTGGGGGGGCAGGAGGCTGGGGCCAGACTCTGCTGAGTGGTGCCCAGGGCCAGGCCAAGGGGCAGAAAGTGGCACCCAGCAGATGCCAGCTGGAAAGGAGGAGAAAATAGTTTGGTGTGAGGGTGCTGGAGGCCTGGAGCAGGCTGCCCAGGGAGGTTGTGGAGTCTCCCCTGGAGAGCTTCCAACCCCCCCTGGGCACTGTGCCCCTGGGCAAGCTGCTGGAGCAGGAGGGCTGGGTGGGTGAGCTCCAGAGGTCCCTCCCAACCTACTCCCTGCTGGGATTCTGCCACAGTTTCCATATTTAGAAAGAGCTTAAGGGACTTGGCTCAGGGCAAGGTGGCACAAAGCAAGGGCAGGGCTGGGGGCAGCCTGTGATCTCACCCAGGCAGGATTCATTCAATGAGGTGCCCAAAACACCAGCAGCAGCTCAGGAAACCCAAGTGCACATTACACAGGCAGCAGGCAGGGGATCCCAGGCAGCAGGGGAGGTGCACAGCTGCCAGGGCAGCTCCTCATGGCAGGGCAATGCCAGGAGTGCAGCACAGAGCCTAGGAAGCAGGACAGCCAGCAGACAGCCTGGAGCAGGGGAAGCAGAGGCTCTGTGCAGTGGGGTGGCTGCACTCAGTGCTTAGGAGCAGGAGGTGGCCCTGCAGGGAGCTCTCACACAGCACTGGGAGGGAAGGCTGTGCCATTAGGCAGGAACAAGGTGAAGGGATGAGAGGGTGCCAAGCCCTGCTGGCTGCTGGGCCTGGGAGGGGAGAGGCAGGACAAAGGTTAGCCTGGAGCCAGCCTTGCTTCAACATAACCTGCCCAGGGAGTCCCCAGCACCCACAGCCTCCTGCACAGCGAGCCCAGGCAGGAGGCAGCAGGGCAGAGCAGGCTTCTTATCCACCTGCTGCCTTCTTCCTTCAGATGTGAGGCTGACAAGCTCCCCCTGCCCAGCCCGGACACACATCTCGGGGCACAGCCTGCTGAGAAGCGTCAGCCGGCACCGCACAGCCCTTCCCAGCCTTCAGCTCTGCCCGCACCGCCCACAGCTCCGCTCCGGGAAGGACAGGAGCTCAGCCAGCCCAAGGGGCCAGCCTGCTCCAGACTGGCCACAGCCACCCCAGGGGGCTTCCCCCCACGGCTCCCCAGGGGAGCTCCGCTCAGGGCAGAATGGATGGAGAGGAAGGGCTCCAGTGGAGGAGAGAAAGGAAGGCAACCTGTGCAATACCTACCCAGTGTCATTGTCCTGTTCTGCTCTGAGCATGGCAAACCACTGCTGTTTGTAAACACAGCACAGCCACTCTACAAGCAAAGAAACACAAATCAGCCTGGGGGGTCTCTGCAGCTGGGCAGGGGGCAGGGATGGGCAGCGGCAGGGGAGATGCAGACATCAAATGGCACCGGGAGCATCAAGGGACAGGAATTGGCAGGCTGGCCCTGGGGAGCTCCCTCTGCAGCTCTCAGAAGCAGCAGGGCAGGCACAAGGCAGCAGCTCCCAGCAGGCAACTCAGGGCCCCAGCAGCTGACCAAGCACTCACCACGGCCTGGGGGGCAGCCAGGCTCAGGCCCTCACCCCACAGCCCTGCCCAGCTTAGCCCCACAGCCCTGCCCAGCTCAGCTCCTCAGCCCCACAGCCCTGCCCTGCCCGGCTCCTCAGCCCCACAGCCCTGCCCAGCCCGGCTCCTCAGCCCCACAGCCCTGCCCAGCCCGCTCCTCAGCCCCACAGCCCTGCCCAGCCCGCTCCACGGCCCTGCCCAGCCCAGCCCCTCAGCCCCACGGCCCTGCCCAGCCCAGCCCCTCAGCCCCACGGCCCTGCCCAGCCCCTCGGCTCCTCAGCCCCACGGCCCTGCCCAGCCCCTCGGCTCCTCAGCCCCACGGCCCTGCCCAGCCCGGCCCTCAGCCCACGCCCTGCCCAGCCCCTCGGCTCCTCAGCCCACACCCTGCCCAGCCCCTCGCTCCTCACCCCACGGCCCTGCCAGCCCCTCGGCTCCTCAGCCCCCGGCCCTGCCCAGCCCCTCAGCTCCTCAGCCCCACGGCCCTGCCCAGCCCAGCCCCTCAGCCCCACGGCCCTGCCCCTCAGCCCCACGGCCCTGCCCAGCCCCTCGGCTCCTCAGCCCCACGGCCCTGCCCAGCCCGGCTCCTCAGCCCCACGGCCCTGCCCAGCCCCTCGGCTCCTCAGCCCCACAGCCCTGCCCAGCCCCTCGGCTCCTCAGCCCCACGGCCCTGCCCAGCCCCTCGGCTCCTCAGCCCCACGGCCCTGCCCAGCCCCTCAGCCCCACAGCCCTGCCCAGCCCTCAGCCCCACGGCCCTGCCCAGCCCTCAGCCCCACGGCCCTGCCAGCCCGGCTCCTCAGCCCCACGGCCCTGCCCGGCCCCTCGGCTCCTCAGCCCCACGGCCCTGCCCAGCCCCTCAGCCCCAAGGCCCTGCCCAGCCCGGCTCCTCAGCCCCACGGCCCTGCCCAGCCCCTCGGCTCCTCAGCCCCACGGCCCTGCCCAGCCCGGCTCCTCAGCCCCACAGCCCTGCCCAGCCCTGCCCAGCTCGGCTCCTCAGCCCCCGGCCCTGCCCAGCTCGGCTCCTCAGCCCCACAGCCCTGCCCAGCCCTGCCCAGCTCGGCTCCTCAGCCCCACGGCCCTGCCCAGCCCCTCGGCTCCTCAGCCCCACGGCCTGCCCAGCCCGGCTCTCAGCCCACGGCCCGCCCAGCTCGGCTCCTCAGCCCCACAGCCCTGCCCAGCCTGCCCAGCTCGCTCCTCAGCCCCAGCCCTGCCAGCCCTGCCCAGCTCGGCTCCTCAGCCCCACAGCCCTGCCCAGCCCTGCCCAGCTCGGCTCCTCAGCCCCACGGCCCTGCCCAGCTCGGCTCCTCAGCCCCACAGCCCTGCCCAGCCCTGCCCAGCTCGGCTCCTCAGCCCCACGGCCCTGCCCAGCTCGGCTCCTCAGCCCCACGGCCCTGCTCTAAGCTCTGGGGAAGAGATGCTGCTCTCTAAGTGCCACCAGACCTCCACACAGGTTAAAGAAGAAGGAAGGAGAATCCAAGGCCGCAGGAGGCAGGGGCTCAGCAGGGACACAGCAGGAGCAAACAGGGATTGTCCCCTACCAGGAACAGCCACAAATGGCTTCCTGAGAGCCATCAAGATTTTATCAGCTGCAGCCAAGAAGTAAACCTAACCAAAAACCTATCCAGCTCCTAAGGCAGGTCCACAGGAGGGCTCAGAGGCACCCAGCAGCACAGCCCGTGAGCTCCAGAGAGCACACAAGGTCATGGAGGAGCACAAAGCCTCTGGAGCAGAGGCCTCGGATGGCAGCCACAGGGGGAAGCCCTCTCCCCATGCAACAGCTACTGATGGAGGGCAGAGAAGGGAGCAGCAGGGAGCTCAAGGTGCTGAGACAGTCTTGGAGTCCCAGATGCAAGCATTAAACTCAGCCCTTGCCCTCTTAACTCCAGAGTGAAGGTCAGAGTGCAAGAGGCCCAAAAGAGAGATTGCCCAAAGCACTGTGGGCAGTATGAAAGCAAGGAGAGGAACAGAGGATGGAGGTGAGAGAAGGGAAAGCAAATCAGATGAGGACAGAGCAGCTTCTCATACACCAACCTGCTGCAGCTGCCATTGCTCAAGCCAGCTAACAGTGAACCTTCTTCCAGACCCCACTACTCTGTGTGCTTCTCTCTCTCAAACCTTTTCAGTGCACACAAGAACAAACTCTTTGCTCTCAACACCTCCTGCAGCGCTGCAGCCTCCTCCTACAAGCAGGCAAGGTGGAGGAAAGGAGAGAGGACACCACTTCCCTCAGCTGCTCAGCACTGCTGCTTCACCTGCCACCACAGCAGCCTCCACCTCTGAGGACTCTCTTCCTGCAAACACAGGGTGCTGGGAGCCAAAAGCCTGTTTGGAACTTCACCATCAACAGCTAAGGAAGTCTCCTCAGTCCTGATGAGCCAGCAGTGCCCTCCTGCAGCCCTGCAGGCAGCTGGGTGCTGGGCTGCAGGCAGAGCAGTGTGGGCAGCAGGGCAGGAGAGGGGATTCTGCCCCTGGGCTCTGCTCTGCTCACACCTCACCTCCAATCCTGCCTCCAGCTCTGGTGTCCCCAGCACAAGGACACTGAGCTGTGGAGTGAGGCCAGAGGAGGCCACAAAGATGCTCCAAGGGCTGGAGCAGCTCTGCTGGGAGCACAGGCTGAGGGAGCTGGGGCTGTGCAGCCTGCAGAGGAGAGGCTCCAGGGGGACCTCAGAGCTGCCTGCCAGGAGCTGAAGGGATCCTGCAGGAAGGCTGCAGAGGAACTCTTCCTGAGGGTGTCTAGAGCCAGGCCAAGGGGGAATGGTTTGGAGCTGAGGCAGAGCAGGGTTAGAGTGGAGCTGAGGAAGAAGTTGTTCAGTGTGAGGGTGGTGAGAGCCTGGCCAGGCTGCCCAGGGAGGCTGTGGCTGCCTCCTGCCTGGGGGTGTTCAAGGCCAGGCTGGCTGAGTCCATGAGCAGGTGAGTGCAGCTGAGAGGTGTCCCTGCCCATGGCAGGGGGTTGGAGGAGATGGTCTCTGAGGTCCCTTCCAACCTGAGCCACTCCAGGATTCTATGCTAAGTTCCTCACCTTAAGACAGCTCTGGGCCACACACTGCAGGTCACAAGCTCCAGCAGGTAGCTTCCAGCCCTTCCTTATACACCTAGAGGTCTCCATGTGGTGCTTTGCTTCCCTCCCAGCTCTTGGAATCCAAGCTTCTCATTTAGCTCTGTTTTAATTAGCCATCAGTGGGAGAGTGCAAGCCTCAGCTGCACTCTGCAGTGAGCACACTCCCACTGCCATCACCTCCCCTCTCACCCAGGCCATCGAGGCAGTTGCAGACTTCCTCACAGCTTAGGATCTGCTCAACCAGGCCAGGCCAAACATTTTGCTCTCTGACACCTTCTGAATTAGTCAATAAGGACAAGCAAGGAATCCTCTGATAGCTGAAGAAACATTCTCCCCACTTCTGGCTCTGAGGGAAGTCACAACACTGAGCTCCTGAAGAGCAGCAAGGAAATGCTGCCCACGACAGGCTGGGAGAGCTGGGGCTGCTCAGCCTGGGCAGGAGAAGGCTCCAGGGAGACCTCAGAGCTGCATTTGAGTATCTGCAGGGGACCTAGAGGCAGGCTGGGGAGGGACTGTGGGGATAGGACCAGGGGCAGTGGTTTGAAAGTGGAGCAGGGCAGAGTGAGGTTGGCCATCAGGAGAAGCTCTGCACAGGGAGGCTGGGGAGACACTGGACAGGCTGCCCAGGGCTGGGGCTGAGGCTCCATCCCTGGAGCCGTTCAAGCTCAGCCTGGCTGTGCCCCTGGGCAGCCTGCTCCAGCTGGAGAGGTCCCTGCTGAGTGCAGGGGTTGGACAGGATGCCCTTGGGGGTCCCTGCCAACCTGCTGCAATCTGTGACTCCAAATCACAGCAGAGACATGAAGAGAAGGAAGTCCAGAGCAAGCTTCTGGGTGGCAGCCTCTGATTCACTGCTGATAAGGCCACTTCACAAGGAAACAAGCCCCAGCTCTCCTGAGGCTCCAGGGGGTCATTCACCCAAAGCTATCTGGGTTTATGACAGCCTGAAGGCCAGCTGTGCACCTGCAGTGCCATCTGCACCCACCTCGGGTCAACCCCACCCTGTTTGCTCTGCACATCACTGCAGCACACGCCGTGGAAGGGCAGAGCTGCTCCCCGGGGGCGCTGCTGCACGCCACAGCAGGCTGGCGCTGGTGAAGGGCAGGAGGTGCCCCACCTGCCGGCTCCAGACCTTCCCCGGCGCTGCAGGGCGCTGCAGGCGCTGCAGAGCGCTGCCTCCACCTGCTGGCCGGAACCACTGCAGCAGCTGGGGCTGGGCAGGCTCAGGTTTATGGCTGCACAGCACAGGACTACCTCAAGAGTTTCCACACTGACAGGTTAGCAAAAAAACCAGCACAGGAACAAAGCCTTGCTAGAGAGCTGGGAACGGACTGGAAAGTGTCCCCAGAGTGCAGCTATTGCCCCCAGAGAGGGGCTTGCTGTAAATGCAGAGGTACAGCCTTACAGGATCAGAGTTGGTTGAGGTGTAAAAACCCTCTGGGGGTATCCAGCCCAGCCAGCAACCCAACCCCAGCATGGGCAACAAACCAGGGCCCCAGCTGCCACGGCCACAGGGTTCTGGAACACCTCCAGGCATGGGGACTGCACCACCTGCCTGGGCAGCCTGGGCCAGTCCCAACCTAACCCTGCCCTGGCAAATTTGAGGACACTTTTTCTCCTGTCACCAGGCAGCAGAGCCCACCCCCACCTGGCTCCAGCCTCCTCTCAGGAGCTACAGAGAGCAAGGAGGTCTCCCTCAGCCTCCTCTGCTCCAGGCTCACCCCCCCTGAGCTGCCTCAGCTGCTCCTCCCCAGCCCTGTTCTCCAGACCCCTCCTCAGCTCTGTTGCCCTTCTCTGGCCCTGCTCCAGCCCTCAAAGTCCTTCTGGCAGTGAGGTCTTGTTCTGAGCCTACACCTACTTGTTTCTCTCTACTTGACCTTGTCAGGCCTGGGGCAGAATCAGTTTCCTCTCCATCCATTAATCCAAACCAAGGAGGGAGCAGGCAGAGCCAGGCATGCAAGCAGTAGAGGCTGCTCCTTTTCCTCAAGGGATGGAGAGATCTCTAGCAAGGAAGGACCCAGCACAGGGACCCCTGCCACAGGCAGCTGTGAATCAGCTTCTGACAGCCACATTCTTCCAGCATTTGAGGCACAGAATGGTTTGGGCTGGCAGGGACCTTCAGCATCTGGGGACTCTCAGTGCTGGCACTGCTCTCCAGCACAAGGAGGACATGAAACTGCTGGAGCAGGTCCAGGAGGCCACAGAGATGAGCAGAGGCTGCAGAACCTCCCCTGTGGGGCCAGGCTGGGAGAGTTGGGGCTGTGCAGCCTGGAGAGGAGAAGGCTCCAGGTAGAGCTCAGAGCAGCCTTCCAGTAGCTGAAGGGGCTCCAGAGAAGCTGGGGGAGGGACTTTGGCCAAGGGCTGGGAGTGCCAGGCTGAGGGACAATGGCTTTGAGCTGGGAGAGGGGAGACTGAGCCTGGAGATGAGGAGGAAATTGGTGAGGGTGGGGAGAGCCTGGCCCAGGCTGCCCAGGGAGGCTGTGGCTACCTCCTGCCTGGGGGTGTTTCAGGGCCAGGCTGGATGAGGCCCTGAGCAGCCTGGGCTGGTGGGAGGTGTCCCTGCCCATGGCAGGGGCTTGGAGCTGGATGAGCTCTGAGGTCCCTTCCAACCCAACCCATTCTGTGCCTCTCTGACAAGCACACTGATGGCAGGAGCTCATTAACAACAGGATTAATTGCCATCTGCCAACACCACCTAGAAAGAGACATCAGAGCCACAGGGGAGTAGAGAGTTATGGTGAGGACAGGTACAAAGAACTTCAGGCTGTGCAGATGAGAGCTGGGAAAGCCAGAGGGGGGAGATGCAAGCTCCAGTGCCAGGACTGAGCTGTGCTCAGGGGACACCAAAACAGGGAGCAAGGAGCCCAGGGGGCCAAACCCAAGGGCAAGAGCTTGAGGAGTGCAAACACTGCCACAAGGAGCACAACTCACTCTGGGGAGGGAGGCAAAGAAAGAGAGCAGAAGAAAACCAAGCAGGAAAGGAAGGGGTGGGGGGATCCACGTGACAAGGGATGGGAGTGGAGGTGCAGAAGCTAACTTGAGAGCTCATTCCAGTCTAATCATTCATTAGCTTGATTTGTAGCTACCTAAACAAATCACTAAACATTTCTTTCACCTCCTCCACAGCCTCCTAAGCATCTGGCAGCAAACAACAGCTGCCTCTGAGGAGCTGAGAAGAGTTCCCAGCACCTTCTGCCTTTGGCAGGTGTCACTCCAGATCCCATCCAGAGCTTCCTGGCTCTTGGTGGAAAGGTAAATGGTGAGAGAACAACTGAGGCCCAGGGAGTTTTGCTCCTCTGAGAGGGCAACAAGCCCCTTTGAAGAGGGTCTGCTGCTTCTTTCAGGTGCTTCCTGCTCTGAGGTACTTGCTCCTCCTTTTTGAGGGCTCTCCTGCTCTTTTCAGAGGTCTCCTGCTCTTTGTGAGGGGTCTGTTGCCCTTTTCAGGGGGTTCCTGCTCTTCTAGAGAGGTCTCCTGCTCTTTTTGAGGGGCTGCTGCTCCTTTTTGAGGGGTTCCTGCTCTTCCAGAGGGGCTTCCTACTCTTTTTGAGGGATCTCCTGCTCTTTTTGAGGTACTTGCTGCTTCTTTCTGAGGGGCCTGCTGCCCTTTTCAGGGGGTTCCACCTCTTCTAGAGAGGTCTCCTACTCTTTTTGAGGTACTTGCTGCTTCTTTCTGAGGGGCCTGCTGCCTTTGTGAGGGGTCTGTTGCCCTTTTCAGGGGGTTCCTGCTCTTCCAGAGAGGTTTCCTACTCCTTTTGAGGGGCTTGCTGCTCCTTTTTGAGGGGCTTGCTGCTCTTCCAGAGGGGCTTCCTACTCTTTTTGAGGGGATCTCCTGCTCTTTTTGAGGTACTTGCTGCTTCTTTCTGAGGGGCCTGCTGCCCTTTTCAGGGGGTTCCACCTCTTCTACAGAGGTCTCCTACTCTTTGAGGGGCTTGCTGCTCCTTTGTGAGGGGTCTGTTGCCCTTTTCAGGGGGTTCCTGCTCTTCTAGAGAGGTCTCCTGCTCTTTTTGAGGGGTCTGTTGCCCTTTTCAGGGGCTTCCTGCTCTTTTAGAGAGGTTTCCTACTCTTTTGAGGGGATCTCCAGCTCTTTTTGAGGTACTAGCTGCTTTTTGAGGGGTCTGCTGCCCTTTTCAGAGGGCTCCTGCTCTTCTAGAGGTCTCCTACTCTTTTTGAGGTGCTTGCTACTCCTTTCTGAGGGGTCTGTTGCCCTTTTCAGGGGGTTCCTGCTCTTCTAGAGGGGTTTCCTGCTCTTTCTGAGGGGTCTGCTGCCCTTTTCAGGGGGTTCCTGCTCTTCTAGAGGGGTTTCCTGCTCTGAGGGGTCTGCTGCCCTTTTCAGGGGGTTCCTGCTCTTCTAGAGGGGTTTCCTGCTCTTTGTGAGGGGTCTGCTGCCCTTTTCAGGGGGTTCTTGCTCTTCTAGAGAGGTTTCCTGCTCTTTTTGAGGGGTCTGCTGCCTTTGCAGGGGGCTCCTGCTCTTCTAGAGAGGTCTCCTGCTCTTTTGAGGGGCTTGCTGCTCCTCTGTGAGGGGTCTGCTGCTTTTTCAGTGGGTCTCTGCTCTTTTGGAAGGGCTGGTTCTTCTTTTCAGGGGGTCTCCTGCTCTCTTTGAGGGCCTGCTGCTCTTTTCCAGGGGGGTCCTGATGCTTCTGAGGGATTTTGTTCCTCTTTTGAGTGTTCTGCTGCCTGTCTGGGGCTCATTTCCACGCTGGTAAGGTGCTGTGTGTTGACTCTGCTTTGCTAAGCAAAGGTTTAACACACCCAGGTGTGTGTCTGAATCTTCCACAGAGGTAAGAGCACTACCAGCTGTGCTGGCTGCTCAGCCCCAGCACAGAGAGCTCGAAGCTAAACACAGCAGCAGCAGCAGGAGGAGCTGTGAGGGGCCCCAGGGTGGGATGTGCTGGGGAGAGGCAAGCAGCAGTGGCTGGCTGAGTGCTCACTCACCTGAGGGGATCAGAGCATCTCTCTCCACGATCCTGGCTGAGGCCAGGTCACTGATGATGTACTGCAGCCTCAGGTGGGAGAACACAGGCAGGAAGGCACTGCCCTGCTCTGACTCCAGGAATGCCACATCCTCCTCAAAATCTGCAGGGCACAGCACCTCATTACCACCTTTTCCACACACCCCCCACACTCCCCTCCCTGCATCCTTTTCCCTACAGATATTTGAGACTGAGCTTTGAAATGATTCATCAAAGAGGCTTAGGATGGGCAGGGAACCCCCACCCACCCCCACCCCCTTGCAGCTCAAGGTAGGAAATTGCTTTCAATCCCTACAGGGAGAAGATAAACCAAAGGTTTCCTCTTTTGAATGCCAGAATGGGTTGGGTTGGAAGGGAGCTCAAGGATCACCCAGTTCTAGCCCCACGGGCAGGGACACCTCCCACCAGCCCAGGCTGCTCAAGGCCTCAGCCAGCCTGGCCTGAAACACCCCCAGGCAGGAGGCAGCCACAGCCTCCCTGGGCAGCCTGGGCCAGGCTCTCCCCACCCTCACTCTCAACAATTTCTTCCTCATCCTCAGTCTCCCCTCTCCCAGCTCAAAGCCATTGTGCCTCAGCCTGGCACTCCCAGCCCTTGGCCAAAGTCCCTCCCAGCCCTTGTCCAAAGTCCCTCCCCAGCTCCCCTGGAGCCCCTTCAGCTACTGGAAGGCTGCTCTGAGGTCTCCCTGGAGCCTTCTCCTCTCCATCCTGAACAGCCCCAACTCTCCCAGCCTGTCCCCACAAGGGAGATCCTCCAGCCTCTGACCATCTCTGTGGCCTCCTGACCTGCTCCAACACTTGCATTCCACTCTGGCCTTCTGGTGAGAAGGCAGCAGCAGCCCCTCCTGACTGACCAGCAGCCAAAACAAGCACAGAGGGTGGCTGTGGCTGCTCCCTTGAACACAGAGGGACAGAGCAGTGCCAGCTGCCTGCTCACTTCCCAACAGCTACAGAATCAGTGACAGAGTGGCCTCAGGGCTTTATAGGTGTTGAGAATCTGCTGCTGGGGATTCTTCCCCAGGGAAACATGGAGGAGCACTGCCCTGTGCCACTGAGTCCCACCTTTCCTCCTCTTGGCAAACCAGGCATCAGCTTCAGCTAAGAGCTGCTTCAAAGAGCCACTCCAGGAAGGCACAAGCTGCAGGAACATCCACTGAGGAAAGAAACAGACCCAGGTGAGGCCATCCACAGGCTTTGCCAACAAGAAAGAGATTTACTGCTGCAGGAGTATTCTCATCACCCATTTGTGAGACTCTGATACTCTGCTCTTATGCTTTCAGGAAGCACCAAAAGGTTGAAGTCCTGCTCCTGCTCTTAAGTGCAGCTCCATGAAGCCCCCCAGCAGCCCCTCTGCCAAGTACCTTCTTGAGAGCAGTGTACACATCCATCTCCACTTGCATCACAAACAGGTTGGAGGAGCTGATCAGCTGCTTCATGAGGTTAATGCTGAAAGAGAATGAATGAGCTCCTGAGACAACAGAGAGCAGAGCAGGGAAGGCAGCAAGGGCTCTGTGCTTTGGAACAGTCAGAGAATCACTCAGTGGGATGGGTTGGAAGGGACCTTAAAGCTCCTCCAGCTCCAACCCCCTGCCACTGGCAGGGACACCTCCCACCAGCCCAGCTTGCTCAGGGCCTCATCCAGCCTGGCCTGAAACACCTCCAGGCTCGGAGCCTCCACAACTTCTCCAGGCAACCTGTTCCTGTGCCTCTCCACCCTCACCATCAAACATGCCCCCCTAATGTCCCACCTCAATCCAGCCTCTTCCAGCTGGAAGCCATCTCCCCTTGGCCTACCACTCCATGCCTTTGTACCAAGTCCCTCCCCAGCCCTCCTGCAGTCCCTTGTAAATCCTGGCAGGCAGCTCTAAGGTCCCCCTGGAGCCTTTCTTCTCCAGGCTGAACAGCCCCAGCTCCCTCAGCCTGTCCCCACAGCAGAGATGCTCCAGAGCATGATCAGAGGATCAGGACCTTCAAGCCTGCAAGCTAGCCAAAGCCTCCATACCTGAGTTCTTTGAAGAGCTCAACACTCTGGTGAGTCATCAGGTTATTCAAGAGCCACTCAAGGCACCTGGATTAGGAGCAAGGAATGAGAACCTTCATGTTTTACCTATGGCAACACTCCTGCAGCCATGAGCACACAAAGAGGAAGGAGAGCTCTTCAGAAGCAGGAAGCTCACCAGCAAGCCCTCTGCAGCAGTTCAGCTTCCACTTAGTTTCTCTCAGGGCACAGTGAAAGTCAATTCAAAGCACTACTACTGCCACAAGGAGTTACAATTAGAATTATCCAGGTTGGAAAAGACCTTTGAGATCATCCAGTCCAACCTACCACCCAGCACCATCTCATCAGCTAAACCATGGCACCAAGGGCCTCAGCCAGCCTCTTCTTAAACACCTCCAGGGATGGGGACTCCACCACCTCCCTGGGCAGCACATTCCAGTGGACAATCATAGTTTCAGTCAGGGTTGGAAGGGACCACAAGGATCATCCAGTTCCAACCCCCCTGCCATGGGCAGGGACACCCCACACTAGAGCAGCCTGGCCAGAGCCTCATCCAGCCTGGGCTTAAACACCTCCAGGGACAGGGCCTCAACCACCTCCCTGGATAACCCATTCCAGGGCTTCACCACTCTCATGGGGAAGAACTTCCTCCTCACCTCCAGCCTGAATCTCCCCACCTCCAGCTTCATTCCATTCCCCCTAGTCCTATCACTCCCTGATGTCCTGAGCAGTCCCTCCCCAGCCTTCTTGTAGCCCCCTTCAGATCCTGGAAGGCCACAATGAGGTCACCTGGGAGCCTTCTCTTCTCCAGACTGAACAGCCCCAGCTCCTTCAGTCTGTCCTCACAGGAGAGGTGCTCCAGCCCTCTGCTCATCCTCGTGGCCCTTCTCTGAACACCTTCCAGCACCTCCAGATCCCCCTTGGAATAGGGGCTCCAGAACTGGAGGCAGTACTCCAGGTGGGGTCTCAGCAGGGCTGAGCAGAGGGGGAGAATCCCCTCCCTTGCCCTGCTGGCCACACTTCTCCTGCTGCAGCCCAGGCTCTGATTGGCTTTCCGGGCTGCAAGTGCACCCTGAGAGCTCCTGGTGAGCTTCTCCTCCCCCAGCACCCCCAAGGCTCTCTCCTCAGGTTCTGAGACCACCAGCTCCCAGCAGCAGGAAGCAGTTAGCAGAGCCTCAGCATTCTGTGATTCTGCTCCCAGCTGTTTGACTCTCTCTTGCTCAAGATAAAGTTCATCTCAAGTCCTGAGCACCAAGGAGCCAGGAGAGGCACTGAGCACAGGCAGTACTTCAGGCACAGGAGACTGAAGGGATATATTGCCATACTTCAGCAAGTAATTCATCCACAGCAGAGGCCAATCAGCCTCCCATGATCTCCACCACAAAGAGTGACTGAGGACAGCAGAAACTCAAAAACTAAACAGGAAAAGCAGAGTCCAAGACAGCTCAGGCTGGAAGGGCCCTCAGAGACTCTCCTCCAACCCCCTGCCATGGCAGGGACACCTCTCAACTACACTCAGCTGCTCATGGACTCATCCAGCCTGGCCTGAAACACCCCCAGGCAGGAGGCAGCCACAGCCTCCCTGGGCAGCCTGGGCCAGGCTCTCACCCTCACACTGAACAACTTCTTCCTCAGCTCCACTCTAACCCTGCTCTGCCTCAGCTTCAAACCATTCCCCCTTGGCCTGGCTCTAGACACCCTCAGCAAAAGTCTCTCTGCAGCCTTCCTGCAGGATCCCTTCAGCTCCTGGCAGGCAGCTCTGAGGTCCCCAGACCTTAGACTTCTAAGGTCCCTAGACCTAAGCCCCACCCAGAGTCTTCTCCTCTGCAGGCTGCACACCCCCAGCTCCCTCAGCCTGTGCTCCCAGCAGAGCTGCTCCTGCCCTGGATCATCTCTGTGGCCTCCTCTGGCCTCACTCCAACAGCTCTGTGTCCTCCTCCTGCCGGGGACACCAGAACTGTCAAGCTTCAAAAGAGAGAGAGAGAATAACTCACTTGGGTGAGGGGTTTGTGTTTGGAAACCCCCAGGGTCAATTAGCAATGCAGGAAGCAGCTTGGAGAAAGGGCTCCTTACTTTTTCTTCACAGAGTCTAGCCCGTAGGTCCCTGCTGAGTTGTAATAGCCACAGACAGTTTTGGCATTAATGGTTTCCTTCATGGTTTCACCACACTGCTGGATTAAGCCATCCTGTGGGGAGGGGACACAAAACAAACAAACAGAACCCCCACCAACATGCCAGGTTTCCAAGAGGAAGTGTCAAAGGCTGAGCAGCTCACAGCTGATTCTCGTGCCTGAGCCCCGAAATGCAAACCAAGGTGGCCCAGGAAAAGAGAGGCTTTTAACTGAGTCCAATCATGGGCAAGGGAAGCTTGAGAAGGTTCAGTCAGTGCCTGCAGGGCAGAACAGAGGAGCTGCTCAGACCTATTGGAATCTGTTTCTAGACAGGATTCTCAAAGCAGCACTGAGCAGCAGAGCTGAGTCCTACTCCTAGGGTTTGACATGAAGCCACACATGGTGGTAAGGTTGGGGTTTTCCCCTCTTGGCCTGAGGAGGAGGAGGATTTGTGTGGGTGAAGCAGCACACAGGTGTGAGTGATGGATGGATTATGGCTGCATCTGCAGAGAGAGCAGGAGAGCCCTGGTGTGGTTGGTACTTACAAGCTGCAGCATGCAGGCAGCTGCCAGAAGCGCCACGACGCGGCTGGGCTTTATTAGGACATCATCCCTGTAGAGAGAGCCAAAAGCCACCTGCAGAGCTGAGCAGAAGGACAAGGGTCAGACCAAGGCACTGAGCAAGGAGCACCAGAGAACCCTCCAAGAGAATCACAGAATGCTTTGGGTTGGAAGGGACCTCCAAAGGTCCCCCTAGCCCAACCCCCCTGCAGTCAGCAGGGACATCCTCCACTAGAGCAGGTTGCCCAGAGCCCTGTTGAGCTTCACCTTGGTTACCTCCAGGGGCACCTGTGGCAGTGTTCCAGCAGCCTCATGGTGCAGAACTTCTTCCTCACATCCAATCTAAAGCTGCTCTGCTCTCCTTCCAAACCATTGCCTGGTCCTGCCCCTGTAGGCTTCTGGGAACAGTCCCTCTGCAGCCTTCTTGTAACCCCCTTCAGGCACTGGAGGGCTGCTCTAAGGTCTGCCTGGAGCCTTCTCTTCTCCAGGCTGAACGACCCCAGCTCCCTCAGCCTGTCCCTACACCAGATGCTCCAGCCCCTGATCATCTTGGTGGTCTCCTCTGGACCCTCTCCATGAGGTCCATGTCCTTCCTGTGCTGCAGGCTCCAGAGCTGGACACAGCAGCACTGCAGGTGAGGTCTCCCCAGAGCAGCCTTATGCCAGGAGCACCTAGTCCACGCTTCCCAGGTACCAGTCTAGCTGAAAAGCCTCTTGTCAGACTCAGCCCTTTGTTTATGCTCAACCAGCAGACTCCCACTTACCTTCTATGTCAATATTTTGGTCAGGAATCTCCAACTCTATGACATTCATGTTTGATTCCTTCCAAGACCCACTGAACATGCTGGAAAAGTAGCCTGACTAGAGGAGGGAAGAGAAGAGAAAAAAGAGCTCAGAGACCTCACTCCAGTGACAACCATCCCAATCCAAACCATCACTATTTAGCCTTATGCACAGTCCAAGGTAGGAAAGGACCTTTTCCCCTTCTGACACACTTGGGGAAGGGCTAATTGTGGCTGTTCTATTTCTGAAAGGGGAGAACACAGAGAGGAAATTTGGCCTGCAGGCCTCTAATCAGGCAGTAAAGAGCTTTAAAGGGCAGAAAAGCCACCTAAGCTCTTTTCCTACTAAGCACACCACTAACAAGGATATAATTAGTCCAACAATTTAAGTCCTTAATGTTATCAGCAGACACCAAATCCTGCAGGCAGCAGGGGAAGGCCAGTTTGGGAGGGGGGTTGGAGAGCTGGGGGTGGGGGAAGGGGAGCATGCAAGACACACAAATTCAAGTACAAGCTGGAGTCTCCTAGTGAGGACACACACACACAGCACTGATGGAGAGGTACCTGGGATTACACAGTGTAAGGCAAATAAAACTAGAATTGGATAGGATTCCATCCCAATACATTGTGCTACTAGGGTTCCTGCTTTTCCTTCTCAGCAGCAGCTGTGCCCATTATGAGAGGCTATCACTCACTGAAGTTTACCTGAGAGATCAGAAAAATAAAGTCTAGTTGTACAGCACCATCTGCCCTGAGCCCTCCACTCAGCAGCTCAGCCTGGGGCAGCAGAGACACACCCCACCCCCAGCTGGGGCCTCAGTGCCTTGGCTGAAGGTCTCTGCAGCGCTGGGACATCCCCTGGCTGACACAGAACGTTTGGGGTTGGAAAGGACCTCTGGAGAGCATCCAGGCCAAGCCCCTGCCAGAGCAGGATCCCACAGGGCAGGGCACACAGAACACAACCAGGAGGGTTTGGAAGCTCTCCACACAAGGAGACTCCACAACCTCTCTGGGCTTTCCCTTCTCTTCCCCTGGCACCTCCTCTGCTCCAGCTTGCCCCCAGTGCCCCTTGGCCTGGCCTTGGACATCCCTGAGCAGAGCCTGGCTCCAGCCCTGCACATCTTTATCCCCAGCACTGAGGGCAGCCCTCAGGCTCCTCTGTTCCCAGCTCCCTCAGCCTGGCCTCACAGGGAGATGTTCCACTGCCTGCAGCAGCTCTGGGGCTCTGGGATGGACTCTCTCAAGCACTTCCCTGAGGGATTCTTGACCTGAGCAGCCCAGAGCTGGCCACAATATTCCAGATGTGGCCTCACCAGGGCAGAGGCGAGGGGGAGGAGAACCTCTCTGACCTACTCACCACCCCATTTCTAATCCACCCCAGGATCTCCTTGGCCTTCTTGGCCACTTGTTGAGCCATCTTCTCTGCTGCTGTCTTCCCCAAGAGGGCTTCATTCAGCTTGGCAGCCCTCATGAGGCTTAGCTGTGCCAGCTCCTCAGTTTCCTGAGAGCTGACCCTATCAGTAACAGCAGCAGGAAAAGGATATCCTCCATTTGCCACATCTGCCACCCACAGCACGGCAGCACCTTACTGCACCTCATCAAGCCACAGGTGGGCCACAGAAACATCTGGGCTGAGATCCCTGCTCCAGGAGGCAGAGGAGGAGTGGCAACTTCATCAAGAGTTATTCAGAGAGGGAGTATTTTTAACCTCTGAAAGTATTTCACTGGAGCAAGACAATTCCAGTGACCAGGCATGAAAATCTGACTCAGGAGATTGGCCAACCACACAACCTCACCTCACAAAGTTCCTCACCTCTGTTCTCAACTCCAGGGAAGCATTTGGGTTGGAAAGGAGCTTTAACTCTTGACTGTTAAACCCAAGCCTCTTCAAAGCATCCACAGAAGGGATTCACTACTCAGTTTTGGTCACCAAACCACAGCAAGTTTTAAAGGAGCAGCCTCAAGTACATGAGAAGCAGCAACCACAGCATTAAACACCTCAGGAGTGACAACCATCTGAGGACAAACTTGCAGTGTGCTCTCCCTCCTTATGCCACACAGCATCACAGAATCATCACAGAACAGCTCAGGCTGGAAGGGACCTCAGTGCTTACCTACCCCAGCCCCCTGCCATTAGCAGGGACACCTCTCAACTAAGCTTGGTTGCCCAAGGCCTTATCCAGCCTGGCCTTCAACACCCCCAGGCAGGAGGCAGCCACAGCCTCCCTGGGCAGCCTGGGCCAGACTCTCACCACCCTCCTACTGAAGAACTTCTCCCTCAGCTCCACTCTAACCCTGCTCTGCCTCAGCTTCAAACCATTCCCCCTTGGCCTGTTGCTGAGCTCCTTCATGAAAAGCCCCTTCTAGACACAGCCACAATTCCTCCCTGCCTCTGCCACAGCAAAAGGAAGAGAAAGAACAGAGAGTGAAGGGAACAGCACTGCCTTGCTCCCCAAACACAACCCCCTGGAGCTTCACTTTGGTGCAACCCTCACAGATAGCCCTGGCAGAAACACCACCTAGGCAGGCACCAAGACTTACTCCTTTCCAGAGCTTTTGTGCTAGCCTCCTCAAGCAGCAAGAGGCATTCATCCACAGATGAGCATAAATACAAAGACCTGGTGCCAGCAACTTCCCTTCAGGCTTCTCTCTACCTGGGTCCCACCAAACAGTCCAACTGAAGTGGGTCAGCAGCCTCCTGTGCTCTGCAAAAGCATTCAACGCCTCAGGAGACTCTCAGCCACCTTCAGCAAACCAGGACACCAGCATGTTCTGATGGCATCAGCAGAACAGACCATCTGCTGCACTGCCCTCACACAGGAGGAGTGGATTTAGGACAATTAAACAGCAACAGACAGAGGAGAAACTTCTCAAGCATGAAGCTGCAGCTCTGCTTCCACACCTCCCCATCAACAGCAGAACTAAAGCTGTTAAACTGTTTGCATCCACAGCAAGAGAGACTCATGGAGTGGTGTGGGTTGGAAGGGGACCTGAAAGCTCAGCCATTTCCAACCCCCCCTGCCACAGGCAGGGACACCTCCCACCAGCCCAGCTTGCTCAAGGCCTCCAACACCCCCAGGGAGGAGGAAGCATCCACAGCCTCCCCGGGCAACCTGTTCCAGTGACTCCCCACCTGAAGAATTTCTTCCTAATAGTGCTGAATGTGAACCATGTGGGAGGAAAGAAAACCAAGCTCAAGCCACACTGAACACTTATCAGGCACTTCCTAAGTTACAAACACAGCTTCTGCTGGGGGCAAGGAGCAAGCTGCTTACCTGACACAAGTATATCTTATGCAGGTTCCACTCCTCTCCCAGAGCACAAATCTTGATGTCACTGTTCTCCCCGTTCAAGAACAGAGTCTGATAAATATACTTAGAGGTGCTCTTCAGTTTTTTCCTAAACAAACCAGAACAACCCAAACAAAGCTATACCCCGGGCTGGTTTTCCGTCACATTCCTACTAAGCCCTTTTTCCTCCCCAGAATGGGCTGCCCCCGCCCCGCGCTCACTTCCCCTCTCTTGTTTACCGCAGCTGCTGCTGGGCCTCTTCCAGCGCCACACGGCGCTAGGCCCTGCCCCGGCCCCGCACCACCCCTGCCCCATCTCCCCTCACCTCCTTCCTGCGCCGCAAGGCCCTGAGGAGCGGGTCCGGGCCCGAAGTGCCTCAACCTCTGTCCCCATAACGTCCCTTCCCGACCCTGCGCGGCCCTGAAGCGCCGGCCTGGGTCCCAAGCGTCTCAACCTCTGTCCCCACCACCTCCTTCCCCCGACGCTGCTCAGCCCCACACAGCCTCAGCGTTCCCAAGGCACAGCGCGACCACCGCCGCTCTCCGGCCCCTTCCTGCTGCCCTGCGACCACCGCTGCCCTCCGGCCCCTTCCTGCTGCCCCTTTTCCGCTGCTCTGCGACCACCGTCTGCCCCTCGGCCCCGGCCAGGGCCTGCAGCCCCTCCGAGACAGTGGCCGCCCGCCGCCCCCTTCCCTCGCCCTCCCCCCAGCCGTCCGCCGTGTCCCGACCTGCGCGGAGTGTTGAGGAACCGCTCCTCCCGCTCGGCCTCGCCGTCGCTGTCGCTGTCACCGAGCCCCTCGGCCCCGCCGCGCTTCCTCTTGCCGCCCCGGCCGCCGTCGCCGGGCGCCTGGCCCCTCGGGAGGCCCTGCCGCCGCCTCAGCACCCGGCTGCTCAGCGACCCCATCGCCGCTCCGCCGCCGCCGCCGCCTCCTCCTCATCAGGCCGGCCGGAGCCGAGCGCGGCCGCAGCGGGAAGCAGCGCCGGGGGCGACGGCGGCAGCTCAGCAAGGGCCAGGGGCGGCCATCGGCTCTGCGGCTGCGCGGCGGCGGCGGGCGCGGGGCGGGGCAGGGCGGCTGCGCGGCGGCGGCGGGCGCGGGGCGGGGCGGCTGCACGGCGGCGGGCGCGGGGCGGGGCAGGGCGGCTGCGCGGCGGCGGCGGGCGCGGGGCGGGGCAGGGCGGCTGCGCGGCGGCGGCGGCGGCGGCCGCGGGGGGGGCGGCTGCGCGGCGGCGGGCGCGGGGCGGGCGGCGGCACCGGGCGCGGGGCGGGGCGGCTGCGCTGTGCGGGGTGCCCTGGCGGTCATGGAGTGGATTTGGGTGGAAGAGACTTTGAAGCTCATCCAGTCCGGCTCTGAGCCCTGCGCCCCCAGGGCGCCACCGAAACATAGCCCTCAGCACCACAGCTCCAGGGCGCTGGAACCCCTCCAGGCATGAGGACTCCACCACTGCCCTGGGCAGCCTGGCACAGGCCTGGACAAACCTTTCCAGGAGGAAATTGTTCCTCATGGCCAACCTGAGCCTCTCCTGGGGCAACCTGAGGCCATTTCCTCTCCTCCCATCACTTGTTCCTTGGGAGCAGAGACCAACTCACTCCCACCTCCCTGCAACCTCCTCTCAGGGAGCTGTAGAGAGCAGTGAGGTCTCCCTCAGCCTCCTCTTCTCCACACTGAACACTCCCAGGTCTCTCAGCTGCTCCTCCCCAACCCTGTTCTCCAGACCCTTCTGCAGCTTCCTTGCCCTTCTCTGGCCCTGCTCCAGCTCCTCAATGTCCTCCTGGGAGTGAGGAGCCCCAGACCAGCCCCACAGCCCTGCCCAGCTTGGCTCCTCAGACTGACCCCAAGATTCCGACAGGAGGCATCTCCCTGCCGTGCAGCAGTCTCCCACCCACCTGGACAGAACCCTGCACACCCCAACCTGAGGGGGAAGAGCTCCAAAGCCTCTCCCTGTGGCCTCTCCCCACTCAGCTGGAGGACAGAGGGCCACACTGGGGAGAAAAAGCAGCCATGGAGCACCGAGGTTGTTGGGAAAAGAAGGAGCAGGGGATTGCACCTCTCCCAGAACACAGCCCCGTGGCAGAAGGTACAGAAATTAACTCTTTATTCAGTTGTAAAAAGTCAGCAACATTGCACGGGGCAATTAAAGCCAAGCCTGAGTGCATCTCCTGTACAGGGTAAGGCAATGTTTCACTGAGCAGAAGGCTTCAGGAGAGGTGGAGAAAGCTCTGCCTCCTCTCCCTCCCCAGCTAAGGAATGTGTCTCCAATTGCAGCACGGAAAGCAAGCAGGAAATGACTTTATTTAAGGCCACAGAAGCCTCTTTGAGCTAGCAGCAGCAGCCTCGTTGGGACGAAATGAGACAGACCTGGGTGGGGGCCACGCTGGTCTGTGCCTTCAAATGCTAACCTCTGTCTGACACCTTCAGAACAGGATGGGTTACCCACAGCTGAAGGGGAAGAAATTGCTAAGCCCACCAGAACCACAGTTTGGCAGTGAAAGCAGAGCTCAGCTGCAGTGGCAGCTGTGTAGGGCCAGGGGGAAGCAGCTCTGGCAGAGCTTGGTGTGGAAGGGCAAACCAGGCCCAGGCACCACAAGTGGAGCCTCCAGTGGTGGCAGCCAGGGCTCTGCCCAGCACTGGTGAGGTCTGGAGAGCTACCCCAGCCCAAGGCATCAGGTGGTGCTGAGGAGAAGCATTTGGGGACAAGTCAGTGCTTAAAAGGCATCATTCCAACCACTTCACTTCATCCAGTGGAGAGGTCTGGAACAGAACTCTGATGATTTATGCTCCCCACAAGTCAGGGAGGCAGAGCAAGAACACAGGGCTGAGCTGAAACCAGAGCAAAAAGAGGTTTTCTTTCTGATGTCTCCAGTGGTGGGGAGGTTGGATTGGATGAGCCCTGGAGGTCCCTTCCAACCCCTCTCCTTCCGTGATCCATGATCTTCCCTACCTACAGATCTACAGGCAACACGGACTGCAGCAGGGCTCCAAATGCTCCAGAGGGCAAATTGCTACTGAGCTGGGGGAGGTTAGGTTTGGACTGGATCTTAGGAGGAAGTTCCACAGTGTGAGGGTGGTGAGAGTCTGGCCCAGGCTGCCCAGGGAGGCTGTGGCTGCCTCCTGCCTGGGGGTGTTCAAGGCCAGGCTGGATGAGGCCTTGAGCAACTGAGTCTGGTTGAGAGGTGTCCCTGGAGCAGATGATCTCTGAGCTCCCTTCCAACCTGAGCCATTCTAGGATGATTCTCTAAGTCAAGAGCCAAAGCTGCTTCTGCTTTAGGTCACAAAACTGTCAAGGTTGGAAGGGACCTCAAAGATTACCCATGGGCCATGGGCAGGGACCCCTCACACCAGCTCAGGTTTCATAGCTTGCCGACACTGAAGCCAGCAGGCTGAGCTCCATGAGCCTGCACTCTGCACTCACCACCTTCTGCTGGGGTTCACTTTCCCCTCTGCAGCCTCTCAGACTCTGCTTCAGCTGCTAGGTTTTGCTGGTGGATGCCCTGGCCAAGGGGCTGCTTGTCAGGAAACAAGAGGGTCTGTTTTGTCTCCTCAACTTATGGCCATACATAACCTGTGCAGGTACCTCTGGAACCTTCTCAAGAGGGTCACCTTGCAAACACTGCCTTTGTGTGCTGAGGGCTTCCTGCATCATGGAGGAGCTCTTCCTGTGTGTGGAGACCAAGCAATGGCCTTCCTCCTGCCTCTGGCAAAAGAAGAGCTTCTTGCTCTACAGCTGTAGGTTATGGAGTACAGCACTGGGCAGGAGCACTGTGGCCCTCTCACGGGAGCCTTGGTTCTATCTAAGGAGTGCAGGAAGCCAGTTGAATTCAAGTCAGAAGAGCACCAGCAGCAGCATCTGGAACAAAGCAAGCAGAAGGGCAGCAGACAGCAGGTGACAGTCCCAGAACCCCAGGTCAGAGCTAGGTTGGACATCAGGAAGAAGTTCTTCACTATGAGGGTGGTGAGGCACAGGGCCAGGCTGCTCAGAGACGTTGTGGGTGTCCCCTCCCTGGAGGTGTTCAAGGCCAGGCTGGATGAGGCCTTGAGCAGCCTGGGCTGGTGGGAGGTGTCCCTGCCCATGGCAAGGGGCTGGAACTGGCTGAGCTTTAAGATCCTTTCCACCCCAACCCATTGATTCTGTGATTCTTTTCTCTCCCTGGTTCCAGCATTCTGTTCAAAGGAGGGCTTAGGCTACCACAAGTTGCAGACAAATGGATGTTGCAAGCCTGGAAGTGTCTTAAAAGGGTCAAGCAGAAAGGCCACTGTGTACCCAGAGCATTAACCAACCCAGCCAATGCTTTTAGCAACTAAGAAGGCATTTGGGAGAGATTAAAAAGAAGGAGAAATGTTTCTGATTAGCTGCTTTCCATCACCCAGGCAGTGCAGCCAGGCAGCCTTTAGTCCTCTCCACCACACAGCCTGAGCAGAACTTTCCTGTAGTCTCCTGAGCAGTCTCCCTAGGAAGACAGAAAGCAGCCAATGAGTTTCACAGCTCCACTCAGGGCTGGGCTGGTCCCAGCAGGTGCAGTTTCTTGTAGGGTTTGTCTCCTGGTTGGGAGTTTAAGAGTCTCCTGGTCTCCTCCAGGCTGCTTGGGAGGTGCAGCTCTTTGTTTGTCACATCTCACCTTGATGAAGGAGTGCAGAGACTTCCCATACATGGCCAGGAACTCCCTCCTGATCTCCAGCATGTCCACCTCGGAGCGGGACACCATCACTCGGATCAGTGTGTGTCATCTGTCCCCAGGCCCTGAGCAGAGAAACCAACCAGCTGCAGTTCCAGAGCCTCTGATACATCAGGGTCTTCTGGGAGCTCTGCCCTCGGGTCTTCTGGGAGATCTGCTCCCAGTCAGAGCATTTCTGTATCAGGGGAGTGATCCACAAGCAGCTTGCTGCCAGGTAGGAACACTGCTGTGAGCCTCCTGAGGGAAAAGCGTCCTTAGGGCAGCTCAGACATTTGGGGTTCCCCAGCTGATGGAGGAATTGTCCAGTCCCAAGTGTGGGCAGCAGGGGCAGGGAGGGGATTCTGCCCCTCTGCTGTGCTCTGCTCAGACCCCCCCTGCAGTGCTGGGGCAGCTCTGGAGCCCCTTAGCACAGACAGCAACCTGGTGGAGCAGGACTGGAGAAGGCCACAGCAATGGGAACCCTCTGCTGTGAGGCCATGCTGAGAGAGCTGAGGTTCAGCCTGGAGAAGAGAAGGCTCCAGGGAGACCTTCTGGTGGCCTTCCAGGACTTGCAGGGAACATGAAGAAAGCTGGGGACAGACTTTTGAGCAGAGCCTGTTGGGACAGGCCAAGGGGGAATGGTTTGGAGACAAGGAGAGAGATTTAGAGTGGAGAGAAGGGAGAAATGTTTGATGGGGTGGTGAGACCCTGGCCCAGGCTGCCCAGGGGGGTGTGAGCTGCCCCATCCCTGGCACCATCCCAGAGGAGGTTGGCTGGGGCTGTGAGCAACCTGCTGTGGTTGGGGATGTCCCTGCTGGCTGCAGGGGGCTGGACTGGATGAGCTTTGAAGGTCCCTTCAACCCACAGCAGTCTGTGAGGCGAGGGGGGCTGGGAATGGCAACCTGCCAGCAGCAGCTCTTTACCTTCATGGATTTATACAGTCGTTCAGCAAAGTAAGCAGGTTTGTTTCTCACACACTTCACTGCAGGGGGGACAAGAAGAACAGAATTAAGGTCAAGAAACACTGAAGGTCTTCCAAACCTCCACAGGGCTTCCTCATGGAGGTGTTTGTGAAGGTGCAGCTCAGGGCCAGCAAACCATGAGGAGAGTGCAGACTATGAGTTTAAGCTGTGCCAGGGGAGGTTTAGGTTAGACATGAGGAAAAATTTCTTTACTGAGAGAGTGGTGAGAGCTTGGAACAGGCTGCCAGGGAGGTGGTGGAGGGTCCAAGCCTGGAAGTGTTCAAGGCCAGGCTGGATGAGGCCTTGAGCAACCTGGGCTGGTGGGAGGACATGGTGGAGTTGGGGAGAACAGGCTGCCCAGGGAAGTGGTAGAGTAACCATCCCTGGAGGTGTTCAAGAAGCTGCAGCTGTGGTGCTGCAGGGTATGGTTGAGTGGTCATGGCAGTTGGGTTATGGTTGGACTTGATGATCTTAAAGGTCCTTTCCAACCTGAATGATTCTGTGACACCTGCAGTCAGTGACCTGCTGTAAGCTGATGTCTCCAAGCCCAGTGCCCAGGATTGATTTCTTTGGGGCTTTAAGTGCTTCCTGGCAGCAAATGTCAGCTACCAAAGCAGGGCTGGGGAAAGCTAAGGAGATCAGAAAGCAGAGAGCTGTCTCATCTGAGTGGATGTGCAAGGTGTAAAACACTCAGGCTTGCAGGCAGTGTCTGAGGTGTGCAAGCAGCCAGCCAGGGCGAGGCAACACCTCCAACTCTGTCAGGGCTTTGCAGACCAAGTCTGAAGGCAGGGAACTCACCCACAGCTAGGAGAGCATCCTCCAGGTGTCCTGACATCTCTGATTTGATGCTGTCTGTGATGTCCTTGTTAGCAATGCTCCTGTACACATCAAAAACTAGGAGGAGAAGCAGCAATAAAGAGCCAGTGAGGCAGTGACAGGATGAGGGGCAAGGGATTGAGGCTTGAGGATGTTGGGGCTGTTCAGCCTGGAGATGAGAAGACTCCAGGGGTTCCTTAGAGCTGCCTTCCAGGGCCTGGTGTTTTCAAGGCCAGGCTGGATGTGGCTCTGGGTAACTTGGTCTAGTGGAAAGTGTCCCTGCCCATGGCAGGGGGGTTGGAACTGGATGATCCTTGAGGTCCCTTCCAACCCTGACAGTTCTGCGACTCTGTGAAGGGATCCTGCAGGAAGGCTGCAGAGGGCTTCTCCTGAGGGTGTCTGGAGACAGGCCAAGGGGGAATGGTTTGAAGCTGAGGGAGAGCAGGGTTAGAGTGGAGATGAGGAAGAAGTTGTTCAGTGTGAGGGTGGTGAGAGCCTGGCCCAGGCTGCCCAGGGAGGCTGTGGCTGCCTCCTGCCTGGGGGTGTTGAAGGCCAGGCTGGATGAGGCCTGGGGGATGGAGCAGATGACCTCTGAGCTCCCTTCCAACCTGAGCCATTCTGTCATTCCATGATTCTATTCCTGCTGCCTCAGGAAGGGTTCACAGGCAGCTCATGAGCAAGCAGAGAGCTCCTACAGAAGCAGTCCTCAAACAAAGGCAAAATGCAGGACGGAGCAGAGTCCTACCCATGAGCAGGTGCTCAATGTTCCGTGTGCAGAGGATGGAGATGAACTGCACCTCATCCGTGCCCCATTTATTCTCCCCAGCTTCATACAGGCACTTGAAGACATTATGAAGAGACAAAGTAAGGCTGAGTGAGAAGACCAAGTGCAGGTGACCTTTGAAGGTCACTCCCAACCCACAGCATTCTATCACTCCATGATGCACAGCAGGAGGTTTGACCTCCTTGGTGCTTGGGCACTGCTGGCCTCTCTACAGCAAATACCAACCAGGCATGGCAGCTCTTGACTGGAACATCCCCTCCCCTCCCAACATCCCCTCCCCTCCCCAACATCCCCTCCCCTCCCCCCAACATCCCCATCCCCTCCCAACATCCCCTCCCCTCCCAAGCCTCTCCTCCCCTCCCGACATCCCCATCCCTCCCAGACATCCCCTCCCCTCCCAACCATCAACCTCCCCTCCCAACCTGTCCTCCTCCCAAACACCTCCTCCCCTCCCAACCACCTCCCCCCCTCCCAACACCAACCTCTTCTCCCCTCTCAAACACCTCCTCCCCTCCCAACATCACCTCCCCTCCAAGCTTCTCCTCCCTCCAACTTCTCCTCCCCCTCCCAAGCTCTCCTCCCCTCCAAGCCTCTCCTCCCCTCCAAGCCTCTCCTCCCCTCCCAAACACCTCCTCCCCTCCCAAACACCTCCTCCCCTCCCAAACCTCTCCTCCCCTCCCAAACCTCTCCTCCCCTCCCAAACCTCTCCTCCCCTCCCAAACACCTCCTCCCCTCCCAACCTTTCCTCCCCTCCCAAACATCACCTCCCCTCCCAAACATCATCTCCCCTCCAGACCTCTCAGCACAGAGCTGCAGGCAACCCCACCCCGCCCCAGCCTCCAATCCCTCTCCCAGACCAGACAATTCTTGGGAAGCAAATGACCACACAACTGAGCATCCTGCTGAGCCAGGCTGCCATCCACATATCTTCCTTCATCTCTGTTTCCCTGCAGAGACACAAGGGTGAAAAGCTCCTGTCGGCAGAGCACCTCCTGGAGACATCTCCTGCAGCTGCCCCATTCAAGACAACTTCCTGGAGGTGCTCCCAGTGGAAGAGCAGCTGGCAAGCACAGCTCAGGTGCTGCCTGTGCAGCGAGCAGCAAGCCCCTTGGGCTGGGCTGTGCTCCCAAGAGACAGGGACAGAGCCAGGCTCCTCACCCTGCAGAAGCTGGGCGTGAAAGGCAGCCAGAGAGAATCACACAATCATAGAAAGGGTGGGAAGGGACCTCCTGAGATCATCCAGTCCAACCCCCTGCCAGGGCAGGGCCAGCCAGGGCAGGGCACACAGGAGCACATCCAGGTGGCTCCTGAAAGTCTCCAGAGAATGAGACTGCACAACCTCTCTGGGCAGCCTGCCCCAGGCCTCCAGCAGCCTCACACCAAACAACTTTCTCCTCATGCTCAGGTGGAACCTCCTGGGTTCCAGCTGGTACCTGCTGATCCTTGTCCTGTCCCTTGGCACCAGCAACCAGAGCCTGGCACCTTCATCCTGACCCCCACCCTGAAGATATTGATAGACATTGATCAGATCCCTCTCAGCCTTCTCCTCTCCACACTAATCAGCCTCAGGGCTCTCAGCCTTTCTCCACAGCAGAGCTGTTCCAGTCCCTTCAGCATCCTCATAGCCTCCACTGGACTCTCTCCAGCAGGTCTCTGTCTCTCTTGACCTGGGGAGCCCAGAACTGGACCCAGGATTGCAGCTGTGGCCTCAGCAGGGCAGAGCAGAGGGGCAGGAGAACCTCCCCAGCCCTGCTGGCCACACTCTCCCTGCTGCCCCCCAGGATGCCATTGGCTCTCTTGGCCCCAAGGGCACTTTGCTGTCCCATGCAGAGCCTGCTGCCCACCAGCGCTCCAAGGTCTTTCTCCATGGAGCTGCTTCCCAGCAGGACCACCCCTGGGCTGTCCTGCTGCCTGCTGCTGTTCCTCCCCAGAATCAGGACCCTGCACTTGCCCTTATTGAAGTCCATGAGGTTCCCCTCTGCCCAGCTCTCCAGGTTGTGCAGATCTTGCCCCCACTGCGCTTAGGTTGGACTTACAGTGGAGAGGGACACCAGGACTCGCTGGAACTTGCCCGATGTGTCAGAGGCAATGTCCTCCTCCAGGGTGGAGCCATACTCTAGGGAAAGCACACAGAGGGCAGCTGTCAGCCACAGCTTTGCCAGCCTTCAGCTAGGGAAGCACTGAGCTGAGCTCAGGCCTCTATGCATCACAGAATCATTTAGCTTGGGACCCTGAACCCAGCACTGCCCCAGCACCACCTCCCCATGGCCCTCAGCACCACAGCTCCAGGGCTCTGGAACGCTTCCAGGGATGGGGACTGCACCACTGCCCTGGGCAGCCTGGGCCAGGCCTGGACAACACTTTCCAGGAGCAAATTGTTCCTCATGGTCAATCTGAACCTCCTCTGGGGTAACTTGAGGCCATTTCCAATCTCGTCCTGTTCTTGTTCTTTGGGAGCAGAGCCCAACCCCCACCTGGCTCCAGCCTTCCCTCAGGAGCTGCAGAGAGCCAGAAGGTCTCCCCTCAGCCTCCTCCACACTAACCACCTCAGCTGCCTCAGCTGCTCCTCCCCAGTCCTGTTCTCCAGACCCTTCCCAGCTTTGTTGTCCTTCTCTGGCCCGGCTCCAGTCCCTCAATGTCCTTCCTGGAGTGAGGGCCCCAAAACTGACCCCAGGACTCGAGGTGTGGCCCCCCCAGTGCCCAGCCCAGGGGCACAATCCCTGCCCTGCTCCCAGCACTGCTGATCCAAGCCAGCCCAGGCATCCTATTTAGTGCTACAGCAGCACAGCCAATCCAGACCTGGCAGGAGATCCACACCTGGCCAGCCAGCCAGCCGCCAGAGCCTGCCCCCAGCAGTCCTGCTGTGACAGCTGCTTCCCTCTGCACAGCGCCAGCAGCTGCAGCGCCTGCTGTGTCACAGCCCCAGGCTGCCAGCCCTCTGCTGGCTGCCCTCGCAGCAGGGCTGCCGTGACAGTAGCACTGAACACACTGCAGGGCTGCACTCACTGCACACACTGCACACACTGCATGCACAACACGCACTGCACTCACAGCGTGCACTGCACACACTGCAAGCACAGCACACCACTCACTGCACACACTGCACACTGAGCACACTGCTCACTGCAGTGAGCACACACTGCACACACTGCACTCACAGCAGTGCTGCACACACAGCACACACTGCACTCACAGCAGTGCTGCACACACAGCACACACTGCAGACACAGCAGTGCTGCACACGCTGCACGCGCTGCACGCGCTGCACTCGCTGCACTCGCTGCACACGCTGCACTCACTGCACGCGCTGCACGCGCTGCACATGCTGCACTCGCTGCACGCGCTGCACACGCTGCACTCGCTGCACTCGCTGCACACCCTGCACACGCTGCGCTCACAGCACATGCTGCACTCGCTGCGCTCGCTGCACACGCTGCACTCGCTGC